>CAUYRT010056169.1:0-20207 GCA_963574885.1 Lepilemur ruficaudatus
ATAATGAGCTGCTGGTCCTAGACTGAGATCCCCTTGCAGTTTCAACAACAATTTAGGGGGCTCATCCGAGACGATGTTGCTCGTGGTTCGGTAACTTCAGAGTGGAGAGAGACCTAAAGCCTCCCTTGGCAGCTGCCTGGCTTTATTTGTGGGAGGGTGGCTTTGGACTCTCCTGTCAGCTCTGCCATTACTGGCCTCCAGCACATTTGTGATTGCCTCCCGATTGCCTCAGAAGAAAGGCTCTCTGGTTTTGAAATTTGTTTCCAGATATGTGAGTGCCGTTTGAAGGTACTGCACAGTGGAGGAGGTCTCTGTCAATTTGAGAAATTCTGAGGGAATTCTCATTTGTTTTGAATTGGATAGGCCCCGAATCGGTTATGACAGGGATACCTAACCTAGCTATTAATATTTTGATTTGGCACTTTCAGGGATTATTAGGTGAAACTGCAGTTCATTTGCTTGGAACCTCTTGAATTTCTCTTTATGTTGACTGTCTATCTGTAGCGGTGTGTGGCACGTACATGTGGAGTCTGTTAAGCTCTTTGTTTCTACTTTCTTCTTGCCTACTTTAAATTTGCTGTTGGTAGGTATTATAACCTCGCTCCAAGATCTGGGAGGTTAAACAACACTTCTGATGGTAGTTTCCATTGCAGCAGGTTCAAAGGTCTGAAAGGTTAGAAGACACTTCCATCCTAAAGTCTGGGAGATTAGAAGACATCTCTGTCCTAAAGTCTGGGAGATTAAATGACATCTCTATCCATAGAGGCAACCTTCCTGAGATGCAGGTACGTTCACTGTTGGACAGGGAAAGAGAAATGGAATGGAAACATAATATATACAGACTTATGTGGAACTTCAAAGGCTAGAGTTCTGAGATAAAATCTATTAAAACTTTGCATATGTATGTATTTAGATGTATGTATGTATATATGTATATATATGTATTATATGTCTATATGGTGCCAAAATTGGCTTATAAATAAAAGGAGCACTCATAAGTTAAATAAATATGCCTAATTGCTTCTCAAGTTCATGTAAATTTACTAATCTTTGGTACATAAGCTGGTTTTTAAAATTATTGATAAAATAGCAATAAAAACACCCCAAATTTGTTAGTACACATTTTTTTCCTGAGCTTACTTTTATATTTGAAGGTGTCAGGTTTTGACACAAAGATTATAAAACTAAAAACAAAGCCAGAAAAAAATTATCTCCGTTTATATGATTTTTGAGAAGACTAATTTAATATTGTTGGTTTAATATAAGCAGCTAACACTCGTGGGTTATCGACAATAATACCCATGTGTTTAAACTCTAAGGTTCTTACTAAGGTCAAAATGTAGACATGGTTAAATAAAAATTTATGTCAGTAAATTAGAATAAATAAAACTCTAAGTAAATAATAGCACAAAAACAAAAATTTACAGTCAAATTGTTATAAAGATATTTTGGTTTTGGTCTTTTAATCCTAGCTGCATATGCAGTTTCTTCCATTGAATTTACTGTCTGTGGAAAGGTTCACATAAAATCTGTTTCAGACTCATATCTTCTATCATCTGATATTAACAGTACTGTCAGGGATTTAAAGCTGCCCTAGGAGATATGTTTATAAGAGCTTAAATCAAATTGAAGACTTCAGTTGTCCCTTTGGTTTGGCTTACTCTTGATTTGTTTTGAGTACGGTGGCAAGCTAGCCTGTTATATGTACATTTTGTTGCCATAACAAAGGCCTTTGACTGAGAAAATTTAAAAAAGAATCCCTGAACCTTTAATTTTTGTATAGTAATTTTTGTTAGAATCCAAAGAGAATCTCAAAACAATCTTACTCTTTGAAAGTGTTACATGTAATTGAATTTGCATTTAAGTGAGAAAATGGTTTGAGAACATTTAGATTATTTTTAAAATAGATTGATCTTGATCCTTATGTTAAAAAAAAAGTTATGACTTCATACCATTATTCAGGATGCTAATGATTGATGTTAGTGGTTTATTCATTCTATAGTCAGGTGATATCATCAATAATTTTGTTTTGGGATATTGATGTTTTATAAAGATCTAACTAGTTAGCGTCTTTGAACAAGATGTGTTCTAAAACTTCTATTATATTTATAAAACTTAAAGATGTTCCATTATTCAATATAGCAAGTCTTACTAAAATTTTTATGTTTGTTATCTTGGTAGGATTTTTTTAAGTTTAACAGTAATAATTAAAACTATATTTTGTGACTGTTTCTAGGTCTATGTTTTAAAATTATTTTCCTTCTATTTTCCCCCAATTTTGTTTAGGAAAGTATGTTCAGATATTAAATTTGTTTAGACATTGAATGACTTTGTTGAAAGAACAATTAATCACATTGGTTGTCTATCTAATATTCATAGGCTATCAAAATAGTTAACAGGAAAACAACTTTAAATGATAACAAGAATCTAAGTGAACTGTTAAAATAAATTAGATAAGTGTAAATGAGATAAATGCTTATGACATACAATTTAAGATTTCTTGCTTCCTAGGTTTTCATCAAGTTTTGAGTTACTGAGAGTTAAAATTTCTAGTTAATGTGTGTGACACTATATATAAGGTGAGGCAAAAATAAAAACAATTAAGATGTTTTTATTTAAAAAATTATAAAATGGGAATAAAATGCTACTTTTTATTAAAAGGAATAATTTTGTTTAATTTGGAGGTTATTTAAAGGGTTTTATAAAATAAGACAAAAAACAGTGGACAAGAGAGAAAGAGATATAAAGAAAGCTATAAACATATAAACTTATAAACTTGGCTGAAAAGTTTACCATCAGCAATCAGTGACTGTTCACATCCTGCAAAATATACTACCCCTACTAGAACAAAAGAGAGGCTTTTCATTAATGGCCAGCCAATTGGGTATATATCAGGCTACTTTGTTAGATAATCTTAATATTGGTGGTGTCCACCTTAAATTCACTTCCTTGCTGCCTACAGACTGTTGTTCCCTAGTCCATGATTCCGTTCAAATTCTTGACCAAATGTATTCTAGTCCCCAAGATTTGACATATCAGCCCCTGTTGGACTCAAATAAGGAGCTCTTTGTGAATGGAAGCAGCTTTATGAAACAGAAACAATGAAAGCTGAGTATACTCTGGTCAACAGGTAACAGAGACACAAACCCTGCCCCTGGGACATCTGCCCAGAAGGATAAATTAATTGTGCTAACGACTTATTTCAAGTATGCTTCATGGTAATACATGCTCATGAAGCTATTTGGAAGAAACAAGGGTATCTTACCTCTGATAATGAGAAAATTAAATATGAACTACAAATTGAGTTATTAAAAAACACTTTGCTGTCCACGGAGGAAGATATCATGCACTGCTGGGGACATCAGAGAATTGTCTATGGTAGGCTCGAAAGCGAAAAGAGCAGCCTGGCAATTGTCCAACCAATTGGGCTTAATCCTCTCCCTCCAATTGGATAGCCAAGGGACCACTATTTGTATAATAGTATGGCATCAAATGATGTTTCCCTAAGGTCTTGGGAAATTAATAACATGGTTGCTCCCAGAGGGACAGGGGCAGGTGCAGTTGGTGCACTCTCTGAGTATAATTGAACTTTAAATAAAAATATCAACAGTAGACTTTTTAAACATTCATTCACAAAAATTCTATTCTTTAATTGGAGAGTCAATGAAGAACACAGTCAACATAAACAATATACATTTTGATATTGGTTATAATTTTATTGTACCATCAGCTAATAAGCAATTACATCTTTAAAATTATCTAGAATATTAGCCCACTGGATAAGGTATTATCAAATCCATCAGGTAGTCTGTGCTCCTAATGATTAATCTGGCCTTTGTTCTGGCATCATACTTATAAATGCACACATAAATATTAATATACATTTTAGAACCTCTAAAACAATGTGTTAGAAATTCACAAGGCTATGTGCGACATGTGTTTTCAGGGTGTGGTATCTGTGTGTAGATGTGTAGATGAATCTTGTCAAGTGAAATTATAATATAAGTAGATCCTGTATTTTAAAAAAAAAATAGCTATATCATATGCTATGACCAAAACCAGATCTAGACAAGCTGGCAAGTCGTGCTGCTAACTAGGGAGACTATGAAGCTGACCTTTCCACAGTACTACTCCTATGCCACTATAACCTGAGTGCTACTATCCCAATTAATTTTGGCTCCTCAGTTCCAATAAAACAAGAGCCACTTTGTTGTTTATTTCACATTTATTTGAACTGTACTTAAGAGTGCTTTTCAGAATAAATTTGTGCTGAAATTGGTTAAACTATGCTGATTAATGATGTCTTTAAATCAATAACGCTTTGATTTAAAAGTGATAATGCCATGTTAGTAATAGTCTTGTTTTACATTTGGTGCTCCTGCTTCCCCTCCTCCCTCTTTCTCTCCTCCCTTCTCCTCTCTCTCCATCTCTTTCTTGTCTTGCTTTTCTCCCATCTCCCTTTTCCTTTTCTTCTATTTCCTTTCATTGTTTTACTTATCATAATTTAGAATCATTGGAGAAACATGTCATACATTATAAATATCAACCTATTTCAATGAAAACATTGCATTTTTTCATATCTATATTTTATTAGTATCAATTTAAATATGAAATATTAGGAAATCACATAATTTTGGACAAGGCCTATAATATAATGATTATATTTAAAATAGAGAATTTGATATTGAGGGACCTATTCCCTAAGTTCAGAATATCAGCCTACATCAATGATTACATACAAATTAGACAAAAAGTACACCTAAGTTCTTTAGGTATTAAAATATCTACCTAACATTCTATTGTGAGATAAGCATTAAAAATATACTATCATTTATTGTTTAATGCCTACTTTTAAGCAGTCAACTAATTTAACAGTTATTTAGTGAGTGCTTAACTATGTACTTGACAATATAATGACCACTGCGTATGGTGGAGCTCATGTTCTAGTAGTGAGAAGTATGCAAAAACAATTAACAAACAAAAGTGAACTTTCATAGATATAACTGCTTTCCAAGGGCTGTTCTAGATTGAGTGGTGAGGGATGGCCTCACTGAGGAGGTAATATTGGATTTTAGACCTGAATTATTAGCAGAAAAAGCCATATAAAGTTTTTTGGGAAGATTGTTTCAGGCACATTATACGTCATAAATGTAATACAATTGCAATTTGCCAATTCAAAGTAATATAAGGTTTAAAAAAGTAATGATAATTGGTGGAACAAGCTTTAAGGGACAGAAAAAACGCCAATGAAGCTAAAATTTGATGAAAGGGAAAATGGTAGACAAAGTCAGATATGTGGGCACACATTACAGTATGAAGGGAATTTCTTCACCATGATGAAGAATTTGGATTTCATTGAAATTGTAAAGGGAAGCCATTAGAGTATTTTAAATGGAAAAAATAATGTGAAGTGATTCCAGGTAATTTTACTTTTTTTACTGCTATTAGTTGAGAATGAACTCCAAAAAAGAGAAAGGGATACAGATAAAGTGGGGCTAGGGATTCATTTAATATACTATATGTGCAGAAGTAGAATCATTGAGTTATGGAGTAGTAGAAATTTATATTACTCAAAATCTTTGAGTAAGATTTCTTTATCCCTTTCTGTCATAGAAATACACACACACACACACACATCATAGGCAAACATAGTAGTTTTCCATATTTTAAAGAGGAAAAATACAGATATACTATTATGATAACATTGTATCGTGTCTTTCATGTAATCATTCTCTTCCTTCTACCAATTCTTTCCTAACTGACCTTGATATTTATCCCTTTTAGCTTCTTTGCTGCTACTCTATTTAAATTCCTTATCACCTACTAAAATGACCTGTCCTTTAGATTTTCTGCCATCAATCTCATAATCCTCCAAATCATTTTGCGTACCATGGACAGATTAATTTTCTTAAAACATTATTTGCCAGAACTTTAGCCAAAAGCAATAAAGTGAGCCTTGATATAAAATAACATTTTTATTATTATACTTTTGAAAAACATCCCATGGAATAGAAGGATTAATAGACAGGAAGATTATTTCTAAATCCTCTTGGATAATACTCAAGACCTTCAATAAATTGGCCTCAGCTTGCTTAAAAATCATTGTCTTACAATATATTAGCAAGAACATGATCATGAATAAAAAAAATTCTAGTCCTTATTATAATTCTTTCTAGCCTTGTAACTTTAGCAAAATTATATAAGCCCTCTGTAAATAAATTTTCGTGCATGCAATATGGTAAAATTGAAGATATTTATCATGCATACCTCTATGTATGTGGTATAAGAGAAAATGAACCGGAGTTGATGGCAGTGAATCTGAGTTAGGTTTCTCACATATCATTTAGAATCTATGATTTTCTTCAGTTACCTAAACTCTGTAGTTTTAATTTATTCATCTTTATAATGGCCTATAGAGAATTCCCAACTCACAAGGTTGTTAAAAATATTAAATAAAGAAATGAGTGTGAAGGGATTTTTACAAATTATTAAAATGCATTTCTACTATAAGTTACTGTTTCAAATGATGAAGAATATTCTGAACAAAAACCATAAAACAATTTTCCCAAGAAACACTGGTAGAGAAGAGGGAAATGAGAGAAAAAGAAAGAAGGTTAAAAAAAAAAAAGGATACACCTTCAAACAAGTTACTTCTATTGAAATTGGATTTTACTCTTGCTGCATAACTCTGGAAAATGATATAAAAACATGTGTCAAAAGTATCAGCCTGAAGTATATGGAAACTTGATTTTTGTATACCAACTCCTTTAGTCATTTCCGAGAGCTGCTTCTCTGCAGTGTTTATTTCCTGGCACTTTTTGGCCACATGACATGCTAAATTGACAGATTCTGGAAGGGAGAAAATCTCCTCAAGCAAATAGATGAAGTTACTGATAATTCTATCGGTACATTCTCAAATGATAGTGAAGTTCCTCTGAAGATATCCATGCCCTAATCCTTGCAGCCTATGAATAGTTTAGGTTATATGGCAAAGGGTACCTTGCAGATGTAATCAAGGTTATGCAAATTAAAATAGAGAGAGTATCCTGGATTGTTTAGTTGGGTCCCCTATAATCACATGCACCCTTTAAAATTACAGAGGGTGCATGTGATTATTACCTCAGGCTGAGGCCGGGATGGGAGGTAAGAGAGATTCAGGTGTGAGAGGATCTCAATCTAATATTGATTGCTTTGCAGATGATGGTTACATAAGCCAAGGAATGCAAGAGACATTCATTCAGGTTTTTAGAGAGGCTCCTGGACAACAGTGAACAAGTCACAGAAACAGCAGCCCTATAAACACAGTAACTGTATTTAGCCAACCCTGAAAGAACTTGAAAAGAATTCTCTCTTAGAGATTACAGAGAAGATCCTAGTCTGGTCAAAGCTACAGTTTTGGCCTTGAGAGACATGAAGCAGAGTAAGTGGGTGAGGTCACCCAGACTTCTGGGTGAGCAGTAAGTTAATATGTTCTGTTCTAAGCTGCTAAATATGTGGTATTTTGTTATAGCAACCATAGAAAACTAATATAAAGAAACGTGACAAGTCACTCAATACAGAAAACAAAGACAATTGTCTCAAATTTTTTATCCCACCTGTGATGTATTTTTTCCTTTCCTTCCAACATTCAAATTGCAGGAGCTGTTCAGAGCCTCTCTCAAATTCCCACATGGAAGTTGCCTTTCTCTAAGCTCAAACAATATTTGTAATAAGAGTTACACAGTTTAGAATTTGATCATGTTCTATCTTGAGTATTTCTGTTTTTCTGTATTGCAAAAGTTTTCTTGTGCGTGAGATTATGCATTCCTTCTAGGCAAGGACTCTAAATATATAGGACTCTCTTTTCTCTAACTCAGGAAGATAAAAAGGTGTAAATGTTGAGAAACAGTCAGCAAAATACTCATCAAGGCACCGCTAAGATACAGGTACCTATATTTATCCACAATTCATTTGGTATCACTTTCCATCAATGATCATTAAGTATACCTCTGTATAAAGAAACTTAAAATCATTCTCCTGACTCTCTTTCCCTTATACATGCTGCTTCATTTCTCACTTGGCCTTGCAATTTTATATTGCTACAGGGCATCCCTATGCTATTAGTTTATTAAGTAGGAAATGTTTGATTTCCTTAAGTACCACATTTGACAGTTTGATATATCTGACATTTCACCTTGACACTTCTTGTTTTATTTTTATTGTGAGGGTACATCCTCAGTCTTTAAAACTCACATTGTGTCTTGTGATTATCTTTCAAATTTGTTTCTTGGAATAATTTTTGTGAAACAGTGGATAAGTCAAAAATTCTTGTTTTTGAATATGAGTTCCTTTGTGGAAGCAATGCAGTGAAGACAGCTCAAAATATAAACGAAGTGTTTGGGAAGGATGTGGCTAATGAACGCACACTATGTTGATGGTTTGAGAAGTTCAGTTCTGGTGATTTTAATCTTGAAAATGAACTACGTGGGAGACCTGAGACCAAGGTGGATAATGATGAGCTGACAGCTGTTGTGGCAGGGAATCCATCTCAACCTATGCATGAATTAGCAGCAAGGTTTGATGTTACTATTCCAACAATATTGGACCATTTGAAACAAATGTGCAAGGTAAATAAGCTGGATAGATGGGAGCCGTATGAATTAAACTAGTGTCAGAAGAGAAATCCTGAAGGTTGCCCTTCTTTGCTATCACAACATAAAGTCAACCCATTTCTATTCTGTATTGTTGCATGTGATGAAAAACGCATTCTTTTTGACAATTGCAGGCATGTGGCACAATGGTTGGATAATGATGATGTGCTGAAACACAGTCGAAAATCGAATATTTGTCAATAAAACCTAATGGTGTGTGTTGTTGGTCCAGTGCTGTTAATATCCACTACAGCTTCATGAAACCCGGTCAGTTTATTACAGTGGATGTCTACTGCAACCAATTGGATGAAATGATGAGGATGTTTGTGATTAGGCAGCCAAGATTGGTCAATAAAGACAGACCAATCCTCTTGCCAGACAATACTGGACCACATGTCACACAACAATACTGCTCAAAATACAGAGGCTGGACTTGGAAACTCTCTGTCATCCACCATATTCACCAGACCTCACTCCAACTGACTACTACTTCTTCTAGGCTTTGGACCACTTCTTGTAAGAAAAAATATTCAATTCTCAACAAGCTGTGGAAAATGACTTTTTGCGATTTCATCGTCACTTGCTCTCCAGGCGTCTTCACAGCTGTCATAAATAAGCTACTATTAAGATGGCAAAACTGTGTCAATAGTTTAGGAGCTTACTTTGATTAATTGTACTGCTTCTTGTTTGAGATATAATAAACACTTGATTTGAAATTGGACATTTCATATTTAGTGACCTAATATTTGTTCAGTCCTGGCTGAGCATATTTTCTCTTTTCATGGTGTGATTTTACCAAATTTTCCATCCCTCCTGTTTACATATTTTTTGGATCAGGCATGATTTATTTTTAGAACCAAACTCAATATTGATTTGTCTCTGATTTCCTATTTAAAAGCAATGGCTACCTAAAAACTACAGATAAATTTTATTTCATGTGAACAGTGGAAGTCAAATTTTGGCAGAGTGGAAGGTTATTTGGAGACTATGTTATAGAGAAAATTCTGATTATAGTTCTTGAACTTGATGTTTATATTTGCCATGGCTGTGATCCAGTGCTAGGATAAAGAGAGTAGTAGAAGGAGGAGTTAATGAGTGGAAGGATGGAACTAATAACAATAACAGACAAATTGAGTTTTCACAGGCTAATGATTGTTAAAAGTGTATATTAAAAGAATTGCTACAAAAGGCTTGG
Organism: Lepilemur ruficaudatus; assembly: GCA_963574885.1. Lineage (NCBI taxonomy): Eukaryota > Metazoa > Chordata > Mammalia > Primates > Lepilemuridae > Lepilemur > Lepilemur ruficaudatus. Next base: position 9,826 of record CAUYRT010056169.1, read on the forward strand.
CGCAGGCGCTCACGCTTGTAATCCTAGCTCTCTGGGAGGCTGAGGTGGGAGGATCGCTCAAGATCACCAGTTCAAAACCAGCCTGAGCAAGAGCAAGACCCCATCTCTACTAAAAATAGAAAGAAATTAATTGGACAACTAAAAATATATAGAAAAAATTAGCCGGACATGGTGGCGCATGCCTGTAGTCCCAGCTACTCGGGAGGCTGAAGCCGGAGGATCCCTTGAGCCCAGGAGTTTGAGGTTGCTGTGAGCTAGGCTCACTCCACAGCAGTCACTCTAGCCTGGGCAAGAGAGTGAGACTCTGTCTCAAAAAAAAAAAAAAACAATTGCTATAAAACATTTACCATTCACATCAAATAGCAGCAAAGGTCATTTTATTTAATAAGTGATTTTTTTATTGGTTTGTCTTTTATCTAAGGGTTTTACTTATTTATAGAAAATATATGCTACAGTTAATTCTCCAAAGACCATTTGAATTGTAAATTAATATTTAAATTTACATATTAAATGTACATATTAAATATGTAAATTTGTTGTCTTTTAATATACTTGTTTTCATTCTTGTACCTGCCAAAATATTTTGCCGCATTCTAACAAATCATGTGTCTATCTTAAGTGATTTTTTTCTTACAATTTCCTTGAAAATTCTTAGATATAAAGGAATAGCTAAAACTATTTAAAAAATAGTTCTTACTGATAAAAACATTAAAGTTGTCAATTTTAAAATAAATGCAATGATAAATTTTTTTTTTGTCCTTAGCTAAACCCATCCCAAGAACAACACTTCCGAGGCATGTACTTTGAATTATTTTGTTATCTTGTTGATATTATACTTTGAAAAACAACACAGTAGATATAAACAAATTATACTTATACATACATTAATTAAGTCATGCGAGAAACCTACAGACTTAGCACTCACATGCATTTTTGTATGAGCATAATTTTGATAAAATGTCCTCGATATAATAATATATGAAATAATAACAATACTATTCCTTAAGAAAACAATCTTTAAAAAGTGTTAAACTGTTCAGTGAACTGGAAGATCACCCTAATATGATCCCATCCATTGAAATTATTATGGAATAGGGAAATATTTTTTAATCTATCATGCATATCTTTTGTTTGAGGGAATATTACAGTGATGTGTTAAAATCCATGACTGGTTTTCATGTGATGTAAGGTTTCTTTGGCATTTTATAAAGAAATACAATCATTTTTCTATGATATAAGACAGAGAAATACTTTAGACATTAGAGACAGAATAATTTCCTTTTTTCCTGCAGAAAGAACTTAAAGGCCATCAGAGCCAATGCCAATTAATTTTAATAAAGATGATAAAGACAAAATAGTAGTCAAAACTTCAGGTGTGGTCCACTTGCCATAGAATTTTAAACAACTGTAGGTGCTGGTGTCTGGTCCAGAATAGATGAAATGACATCAGATATTAGCACTGATAAATACCTATTTCAGCTGAGGTTTATATTTTAAAAGCCCACCAGTCGTGGAAATAGGAAATGCATGAGTTTGTCTAAATCATATTTCTTGACTTTCGAAGAAAATTCTAAGAAAGATAGCTATTAAGTCAAAAGCAAAGGAATGAACATTAAGAGCAGTAGAACAGTAACCTAGAGCTCAATTACAGCATAACTCCTAATCCAAACTTATTTTTCTAATTTCTAATTTAAAATGAAATGTGTATAATAGTCTAAGGAACTAAAGCTAATTTTACCTAATTATTCTCTAATAAGGAAAAACAACAGATTTTATAAGAACTTTTTGAAACTATTGATGCTACAGCAAATTTCTTTTTTATGTTTTATTATTTACTTATTTTTTTAATTTCAGAATATTATGGGGTTACAAATGTTTTGGTTACATGTATTGCTTGAGACAAAGTTACAAGTGTGTCCATCTCACAGATATTGTACATTGTACCTGTTAGGTATGATTTCACCATCCCCCTCCTTCTCCCTCCCACCTGTTTGATTTCTGTTGAATTTTACTTCCCATTGTGCACATGAGTGCTATTTGGTTGGTTCCAATTTAATAGTGAGTACATGTGGTGTTTATTTTTCCATTCTTGTGATACTTCACTTAGGAAAATGGTCTCCAGTTCCAACAAGATTCTTATAAAAGGTATTAATTCATTTTTTTATGGTTGAGTAGTGCTCCATGATGTACATATACCACATTTTATTAATCCATTCATAAATTGATAGGTGCTTGGGCTGATTCCACATCTACAGCTAATGTCTAATGGATACAGACATTTATTTAAGAAAATACTCTATTATATGCCATGTATTTGGGTTGGCTTAGAGTATTAAAAATGGTATAAAATGGTGCATGTGTATTAAGAAATTAAAATCTAGAGAGTGATGCAATCAAGTAATCAGGATAATATATTCAAAGTATGATGATAAGGGTGAAATAAGAGAGAATAGTTCATTAACAAAAAGCATTAAGACACGTTTAGAAGAAGAGATGGTCTTTGAATTTGGTATTAAATTTAAGAATGTGGTAGGGAAACAAAAAGAATATTTCAAATTGATGGAGGCCCAATTTAGTTTATAAAAAAAGGACATGGCATGTTGCAGGTATGCTATAAAGTACAGGCTGGAGTGTATATAATGGTGAGGGTAGTGAGATGAGTTGAGGCTAGCAAGGTGCTTGAAAACTGAGAAGGAAGAGATTCAGCAGCTAGACTTTAAGCTGTTTTCTTCCTTTGCTGGAGGGGCATTTCTGGGAAATCCTTGGATTACTCTGTTGGTTAAGACATTACTAAAAATTAATACTATGATCTCTTATTTGTGTTGGTGTGATTTAATGATTCAGTTGTTTGGATTACTTTAAAATTATTTACAGAATTACGTTGTATACAATAGTAAATATTTAATAGTTAATATGTTCTGTCTATTGATAATAGAATAACCTAAACAGATTTAGATTTTAGGCAGATTTGGGGAGTAGGTTGAATGGTGAATAATAGAGGGATAAGAAGATTGGGTGGAAGAGATCTGTAATTTCTGATGTTTAATAAACATCTGAAATTGTCAATAGATTTAGAAAAGAAGGGTTTTGTATGAAAGAAATTTTAGGACACTTTGACTACAACACTTAGTCTGGGGGATGGGCATGCTTGTAGCTGTCACTTGGATGGGGAAAAGGCAATATATTTAAAGTAAACATTTGTACCCCCATAATATTCTGAAATAAAAAAAATAAATTTAAAAAAATAAAAAAAAAAGATTTTGATTTGTACAGCCAGTTAGGTGGTGATGCCATTCACAAAGAACACAACACGAAGGACATGCTTAGAGGTGAAGTTAATTAGCTCAGTTTGGACATTTTGCATTTGAGATGCATGGGAAATATTCAGTAGGAGATGCAGCTACAGATTTATTGACTTAAAGATGAATGTTAAGTAGATTTCTCTACCTGTTCTCACATTTCTGCTTACACTCATTTGCAATCCAGGATAGTTCTCTGCAATATATCTTCCTTCCAATAATAGCTCTTAATGATAGTGCTATAGTTTTATCAGCTACAGTAAACTTTTACACATTGCTAAAGGAGTCTTCTGTAGCTAGACTGAGTCTAAAGTTAAATTATACCACTAGCTAGTAATGTGAAGCTGAATAATTTAGTTAACCTCTTCCTGCTTCAATTTTCCCAACTAAAATAGTACTTGCCTCAAAATGTAATAACTAAGTGAGTTACTACATACACTACAGGCCACATTCTGAGAAATGTAAGGTATATACGTTAAATAGTCCATACAGTTTTAAAGACATTATATACCTTTAAAACGAGCCAATGTGCCCTGGGTTAAAAACTCTCTCTGCAGTGTGCCAAAACACATATGGTAAACTTTTTATTAGACAAAAAAGAAATAGGAATGGGAAAGCAACACAAAATTAAAATAGGCCAATTAATAAACTGGAGGGAGGATTTTAAAATTTTCCTGATAATTTGCCATTCACAGAATTGAATAAAATATAAGTAATATCTCCTGTGTAACTATTAATAGTTACAAAAGTGTATCATCTTTCTGAAATGAAAATATTTGAGCTAAAACATTACATTTTATAACTGTAAAAGAGTTAGATTAGAGGAGATTAGATCTTTGTGTAAAGACAGTTGTCTGTAGTAGTTATAAAGCTAGTTATTTTTCTCTACTTTTAAAGAAAATGTACAGTAATACACGAACCTCAAGACACATCTTAAGAATTAAGTGGTATGATGTAAATCTAGTACTTTGCACACTACATCTAAATAATACATGCTGTAGTCATTGAATTTTTGCTGTGGTTTTCAGCTGGACAGAATGAGTACATTGAGTACTTTGTTTCTTAGATGAAAATTTTATCCTTAATAAAATTGGTACATTATCCACAGTTTGGAAATAAGTTATATTCTATTAGTTTATTGGAAATGTGATCGTTCTGGTTTTCTAAGTTATCTTTCCCATCACTCTAAATAAAAGAGTTCATTCTATAATAGTTTTAAAGGATTTGCTTTAAAAATAATCTTTCAAAGATTTAGAGCTGGTGGAGTGGCCACCTCCACACTTTACTGGTCACAAGTCATTTTTAAAGCAACTTAAATCCATTGAAAGCCGATCTGATGTGAGTGTCCTGTCTGTGTAATCCTCAGGAGAGAATGTGGAAGTTAGTCACATAGCCTAGCTAAAGAACTGCCTGCCAGACAAATGTCATAGATAAATAGTTCCCAAAGGATTTTGAGGAAAAGGAAAGTTCATCTATATTTCACAGAGAGAAGTACATTTTGCTTCACCATGATTGGATAATTTTGACATTTTAGAGTTTTTTATTTAATGATTGGATATGTAATTCCCTCAACAATTTTCTTGTTTACCTCCTGACACTCCTCCAATATCTTTTTTAAGGACTTCTAGAGACTCCTTAAAATAAAACATAAAAAACAGTACCTTGTCTCTCCTGCTTATGGAATCAATTTCAGCAAAAGGCAGAGAAGCTGGAGAAATCAGTAATGAAGCTATGACTGGCAGATGAATAGAGCAGAAAATAGAAAAATCCACGAGCTACTTGGGATTTGCTGGGCAGTCATGAGTCTCACAAAGAATGTAGGTCTCCCACAGTAAGTATAATACATGATTTTGGCAGGCGGTGCCCAAATTCCAAAGTTAGTTCAAGACATGAAAGCACTGTCAGTCACATTATCACTTTTTCTTTTACCTTGGTGACTCATCCACAACTCTAGGCATTAAAAAAGAAAAATCATGTGGCTTTCACATTTTCCCCCTATAATATAGTTTGATATGGCATGACATTTCCTAAGTTCTTGAACTTTTCAAGACAAATAAGGAAGTGGAATGGAAGAGGGGGCTGGAGGTGATAATATTTTTGAGAAAAATATTTTTCAAAAGAGCATTTTTGTATAATATTCCCCTATTCATCTAATCAGCATATCAGGTGAATAAACTACTTGACATAAAAACTTTTTCTTGAAGTCTCCCTTTTATAATTATTGAGATTTTTTGAAACAGTTACCATTTAGTTTGACATCTCCCTGTGATGTATTTTATTAATCATCTTAATCAGAATGTGCAGGGCATCATTTAACATTTCTCCTCTAACTCAGGGCCTCCATATGATTATCAATTAGCACAATTGCAGTAAGAGAGTGATGTCTTAAAGGACTATTAAGAGGCGGAGGCCTTCCTGCCCTGGTCTGCATGGTGCCAGATGGCTGTCTAATCAGTTGCTCTAGTGTCCACTTCATACCTGCTATCTTGTTTGTTGAATTTCAGTTAACAGACCCTACTCATTATTTATTCACATTTATCTGACGTGGTGTCTTCTATAGCCTAAGAGGAAATAAAATTACAAAGTAGATTATATTTTAAAAATTCATCATTCTGATTAATGCAAAAGTTTACTTTCAGTATCACCCAAAGAGTAAAATGTTATATAAATACTATAGACATTTATGTGTGTGTTTGTGTGTGCTTTCCCCCACAGTCTTCTTATTGTACTTCAAAAATTACAGGTTGATGTTTTTAAGAGTTTAATTTTGGAATCTTGGAACATTAATGAATGTTTGTTTGATCATATATCTAGGCATTCTAATTCAAGTTTATGATGTATTGTCCACTCTTAAACACACAAATAAAGCTATACTGTATGTGTGTGTGTTTGTGTGTGTGTATTTTAAGAAATCACTCTTAAAATAGTGAAAATCAATGAATTATATTCATGCTAATGTTACACCACAATATTACGTTAGCTGCATGATTTTCAACAATGGAGTACATTCCCAACAATAATAGCCATGTAAAGACAGCTTTTTAAATAATTTTCTTCTTATAAAATTACTTAAAATGAATTAGTAGTATTAATTATAATAACTTTAGGTACACATGTGTTCAAAAGGACTCTACTATCAAAAGCAAACAATACCACAGAAGTTTTCTTATTTCCTACATCAGTCTCAGCTGATTTCAAAGGGCTACTTATTAAGTACCAAATGCAATTATTTAAAGATATTGTATATTAAAGTGGACCAGAGATACACTTGGGAAAATAAACAAGGCAGTTGGTCTTTCAGGAATCTGTGTTTGGGTTAATAACCATAAAACATTCTATTTGTTTACTTCAAATTTGGAAATAATTAAATATACAGATTTACCTCACTTAACAACTGTTGAATTCATTGCTTTTACTTAACAGATCTTAAAAAGTTATCATTTTTTTCAGTTGATTCTAGCATTTTTGTGGCTGTTATCCTTTTCTCCAAGCATAATAATTTTCCTGCCCAGAAACAAACAAAGTAAATATAATAAGTATTATTTTGAAGTTATGTTTTTGGACAAAGACAGACTCACAAATTTATTAGATATATATATAGGTATTATAATCATATAATATCATGTAGAAAATGTAAATTTTGGATGAATCCAAACTGTTTTGGTATATATATTTATATCAACCTAGGGATCAATATGTACTATTTTCTACTACTCTTCTTGCTGTCCAAGTTCATTATTTCATGTTGCATAGGCTTGTGGTGGTAAGTTTGATGTGTCCAGTTGGATAGCTTATAGTCCCCAATTATTTACTCAAACATTAATCTAGGGGTTTTTGTGAAGATATTTTGCACATGCGGCTGACAACTACAGAGTCAGTTGACTTCAAGACCTCTATAATCTAGGTGGGCATGATTGAAGAAGTTGAAAGGCCCTAAGAACAGAATAGAGGTTTTTCTGATTAAGTAGACATCCTGCCTGTAGACTGAAACTTCAGCTTCTGCCTGAGGATGCCCAGCCTGGCTATTCTGACAATCTTCCCTACAGATATTGTATTTACTGAGTCATCCCCCATAATTGCTTAAGCCAATCCCTTGTAATAAATCATATATGAAGCCATATATATATTTTTTTTTATATGTGAAGTATATAAAACATATGTTATTTCACATATATACACCTATATATGTGCATGCATATATATATATATATATATAAATATGTATCTGATGGGACCTTGATTGATGCCTTGAGTACTGTTAAGTTTTATTTGTATTTTGCCTTAGTCTCAAGAAATAGGAAATCAAGCACATCTGATTTTGATACTGAATGTTTATCTGAAAGTTGATTATCTGGCCCTCATCACATTCCAAAGAATGGCTCCTTCACACCCCTCTGCCTCCAAACTGGGTACCTCTAGTACCCAAAATTATATTTTTCCCTCCTTCCGTAGTGAGTACAATAAGCTTTGATTACATTATATTTTATGTACCAAAAAAAAAATAATTTATTTTCAAACTTTTGTCTATTACTTATTTAAACTTAGCTTTATTGTTCAGATGATTATTTATGTAACTCTGAAAATCACCTGGGTAACTTGAGTTTATACATACAATAAATAACCTCTAAATTATAATGCTTTTGGAGCTCTTTGTTACACAAGGGCCTTTACAACAAACAAAAAGCAAGCAAAATTACTAACAGTTTTTGTTTGTCTAACTTTGTCACTGTCACTGCTTTTAGTGTATCTGTTTCTGATAATGTTTTTCATAACAGGCACGAGCTCCAGGAAGCAATCAATGTCAGTTTTGCAGCCCACAAGGGTCAACAGGCGTTTCTTTGGCTAGAATTACAGGTGCCTACAGTGAGAATGTGGACTACTGGGGGTCTCTCACTCATCCTTCTCCTGCACTGAGGAGTCTCTCCCAGATCCCAGCTGGTCCTGGCAGAGCAGGCTGCCTCACTGCCCTCTCCTTCCTTGTTTTAGGCGTTTCCTATCACTTTCTTTGTTGAATTCCAATGTTTTCTCTTGGATGATCTATTCAAAGTGTGATTATCTACTCATTCTTTTAGTTCTTCTTAGTGGAGGAGGTAAATATAAGATGCCTCTTGACAGCCACCTTGAAGCCTGTTTGTTTACTTAATCAGCAATTACATATTAATCTATATTTTATCTGAATATCAATATCCATATATGCTTGTTTGCTACCATTCATAATGTCATATAAATTCTAGATTTTTCTAATTTAGTGGACTAGAGAATAAGACAGGGTATGTATAACTTGAAAAATATTTTAAAGAGCACATAAGCAAAACACTGTTCTAAAGTTATTTGGACTGAATACTTTTTTTTACATGTTTATATGTAAAGTTCATGAAATTTCATGTAATTTTATAAGTACTTTGGCTAAACAATTTTGCTGCTATTATTTTTATTAGATTTACTTATGTCTGAAGTTATGCACTCTAAAGAAGACTATGAGAAAGAGATTCACGTACTAGGTTTATCGGGGAAACATTTAGTAACAAAACCTATACAAGAATGTGGGAAACAGGATGAGCCAGACAGAGAACCTGAACACTGGTACAGTTGCAAAAAAGCCTCAGCCAATCCCACAGAAAGCTTTGGAGCTAGGGTGGCCTTTCAGAATTGTCTCAAATTCAGGTATGTGGGCCAGGCTTTCTTAGCTCTTTGGGGCCTGACTTGCTCCTTCTCACTATTGGATGTGGACTGTCACTGATGACCAAATTCTTCTGATGGCCACTCAGATATAACTGACTTAAAAAAACAAAAACAAGCACAGGAAAAAAAAAAAGAAACAAAATAAAAATGTTATCTCTATTTTGTTTTATTATTTAAAATAATGAATTACAATGCACTATCAAGCAAATTTAAAATTATAATTTTGGCTAAAATGCTAGGTCTACCTTTGAACTAATTGTGGACTTTTACTTATCTTACTTTTTATGAACATGCACTATATATAAAGGATGCTATTGTAAAATACGAAAAATAATTCAAAGTATATAGAGTATGAAAGAATGCAAAGCAATGCTCATGCTCTTGTGCAGGTATTAGAAGAGATGCTTGCTTAAATAAGTGCAATACATTGTATTATTAATAATTTGAGTTGTTATAAATTGAGTGCTTAGGTATTCTAAAGAGGAAGATGCCTTATTTATTTACAGGATTCAGAAACGTTTTGTGAAGAGTTAACATTTGAATGAATAGAGAGTGAATAGAGTTTTGAAAGGCAGATATGAACATCAGCATCATTCCAGGCAGAGTGAAGTGCATTCGAAAGAAATAGAAATGCCAAAGTGCAAAGCTTTTTTTGGAAAAAGCGATTACCCCAACTTGATGAGACATCAGGCCTGTGAACAGACATAGTGTTTGATTGTTAGACAGTTAGATTGTTCAGTCTTTCAGATGTCAGCCTGACTGTACACTCACATCTTGAGGGCATAAAGGAGAGAGATGCAGTAAGGACAGTATTGCCAAACCATTTCTGTCCCCTCTCTTGCGCTCAGGATCCACAGCAAGCTAACCAAAGGTCCTATCTACTCTAGCTCTAAAATATATTTCCCACCTGGCCACTTCTACCACCACAAACATGACTTTAGCCCTCCGCCTCTGTCATCTGCACTGTGGCAGTAACTTCTTGCCTGCATACAATTTATTCTCTAGACAACAAAAGGCATCTTTTAAAAATATAAATAAAAGTCCAAAAACAATAAATGTTGGCATGGATGCAGAGAGATAGGAACACTCCTACATTGCTGGTGGGACTGCAAACTAGTGCAACCCCTGTGGAAAGCAATATGGAGATACCTTAAAGCGATACAAGTAGATCTACCATTTGATCCAGCCATCACATTACTACACATCTATCCAAAAGAACAATAGACATTCTATTAAAAAGACACCTGAACTCAAATGTTTATAGCAGCACAATTCACAATTGCAAAGATGTGGAAACAACCCAAGTGCCCATCAATACACGAGTGGATTAATAAAATGTCATGTATGTATACCATGGAGTACTAATCAGCTATAAGGAACAACAGTGATAAAGCACCTCTT
>CAUYRT010056177.1:0-193669 GCA_963574885.1 Lepilemur ruficaudatus
GAAATTAGCTGGACAACTAAAAATATATAGAAAAAATTAGCTGGGCATGGTGGCACATGCCTGTAGTCCCAGCTACTTGGGAGGCTGAGGCAGGAGGATTGCTTGAGCCCAGGAGTTTGAGGTTGCTGTGAGCTAGGCTGACACCATGGCACTCTAGCCTGGGTGACAGAGTGTCTCAAAAAAAAAAAAATGAGGGACTTTCTGAGTGTGGGGCCTTGCACACTTGCACAGAATGTATGTGCACCCATGGAGCTGGCTCTGGGACTAACCCATGGCAATCTGACCCCCTTGGTTGGCCAAGGGACTTCTGCAGAGCTGCTATCTTTGGTCAGTGATACCATGGTTACCAACACAAGCACATCTGGTAGGGCGGAGGTGGGGTTCTGTGAAAAAGCAAATTGACTATAGCAGCTGTGGTTAACTCACCTGTTTGTTCTTTCATTCATGAAGCCATTTATTCCAAAGGCATTTACCGAGCTGTCACTGTATGCCAAGTTTTGTGCTGGGCGTTGGGGGTCCACTCTGAAGCATGACATTTGTGTTCTTGCCCCTGCTCCCCAAACTGTAGCCATGGGCCCTGGGGACAGAGCAGCTTACACACTGGATGTGGAAATAAATGGAATCCCTTTGTCCAGAAGTCTGTTCTCTGAGGAGACTTTTTTAAAAAAGATATTTTAATTTAATTTTTAAAAAATCAACAAATAATAATTGCATATGTTCATGGGGTACTTAGTGATGTTTTGACATATGTAATGTATGGTGACCAGATCTGGGTAATTAGCATGTCCATCATCTCAAAACATGTATCATTTCTTTGAGTTGGGAATGTTCAATATCCTTCTTCTAGCTATTTGAAAGTATGGAATATGTTATTGTTAACTATAGTCACTCTACAGTGCTATAGAACACCAGAAGTGATTCCTCCCATCTAGCTGGAATTCTGTACCCTTTAACAATCTCTCCCTCTCCCTCCCTTCCCAGCCTCTGGCATCCTCTCTTCTATTTTTACTTCTGTGAGATCAACTTTTTTTTAGCTTCCACATATGAGTGAGAGAGACCATGTGGCGTTTAACTTTCTGTGTCTGGCTTGTTTCACTTAACATAACGTCCTCCAGTTCCATCCATGTTGCCGTGAATGACAGGATTTCTTTCTTTTTTATGGCTGAACAGTATCCCGTTGTGACTATACACCACATTCTCTTCATCCGTTCATCTGTCGATGGACGCCTAGGTTGATTCCTGTACCGCAGTGAACACGGGGGTGCAGATGTTTCTCTGAGAAACTGATTTCCCTTCTTTTGGATAAATGCCCAGTGATGGGGCTCCTGGATCCCATGGAAGTTCTGTTTCAGTGTCTTTGAAGGGCCTGTATACTGTGGAGAAGACGTAACGCTTTCCCAGGGACACGCTCATTGAGGACTTGCTGGGTTCTTTGGTGGCAAGCAGCAGAAGCCGATTTTGCTAAATTATGGGAAAAAAAGGTATTTACTGGAAAGATAAAGGAGAGCTCACAGGATTGAAGGAAACAGGGAAAAACAGGCCTTAGGAAGGACGGAAACGCAGGCAGGTTTTGGGCAATCTAGGTGGAAGGAAGAACACTGCTGCGGGAATGAATTGACTTTGGCTTTAATTTTTTGTTTTTTAACTCAGATAGATTCAGAGAATCAAGTTGAGTCCGCTCCTCAATTCCTGGTGCGCTGCCTGCATGTGTCTGGGCAAAGCCCTGCCTTGTTTTACTTCACGGATATTCCTTATTTGATCCCTAAGTCTCAGTGCCCTCCTCCCCACAGACAACCACTTTGAATGTGCTCGATTCAGGTCTTGATTTACATGTATATAAAACACATGGTGTCTTTGGTATATGTATATTTAAAATTTACATAATTGATCCTATACTATAAATATTGTTCTGATTCTTACATTTTTGCTCAATGAAAATGTTTCTGGAAGCCTTTTTATGTTGCTGTGTGTACATTTGGTTCAATGGTTCTAAGCTGCCATGTTGTGTCACGCAGAATGAGCCCCTCCCATATTTTTTGGGCCCATTTTCCTGGAGAAGGTCACCTTGCCCTGTCTCCAGTCCAGGCTCCATTGTCATGTTCTGTTGTTACCCTGGCCAGCTACTTAGTTTCTTTGTGCTCAGTAAATTTCACATTAGACCATAGTATACCCCACACTATTGTCATTACTATTACTGCTGATGTTTGACAGCTAAAACTTTATAAAAATGTGGAGTTGTTTTTCCTGCTGTTATTATCTTTAAAATGTCAATAATGCTGGTTCTGTCACCACTCAAGAAAAATTAAAGTCCTGATGTACCTATTCCAGGAAAATAGTAAGAGCTTTGAGCCTTGAGCTTGCCTGAGATGACTTGATTTCTCCTCTTTCCCCTCCCTTAAAAACGTCAGCCACAGCTGACCAGCTTCATCACCTGAGGCAGCAGACACTTCACACAGTGCAAAAATGAAAAGTGTACAAAGGCAATGCCCAGGCAGGTGGCATTGTCCTTGACTGTCAGAGAATGTTTCTGTGGAATCATCGATATATTCCTGTGGACAACCAGAATTTTGGATCCCAATTTGAAAGCCTCTGTAGTATAAAGCAGTCAACTTAAAAAAAAAAAGCTAGATTCATTATAAGATGCACACACACATACACATATACATACATACATGTATGGGTGCATACATGTGTCTAGTAATGTACTGTGGAGCAGTGTTAGTGCTTTGTCCTGTTAATTACTGTACTTCAATAAAGTTGGGGAGAGAGACATGGACTGAGTGACTCTTTCCCCAGTGGGGACTGCAGCATGCACACTCGGGAGCTCTGAGTGCCTTCTGCGCTATACTCCGGGGGCTCACATAGTCTGCAGAGAGAAAAATGAAGCAGGTGTGCAGAGCAAAGCATCGGTGAGGGACACAAAAACACTGCTGAGGTTTTGGCAGCCTTCTAGTTTCTGGTTCCAATCTTTTCAGAGGCCTGGTTCCATTTCTGCCTTAATAAGATACCCATTTTCCTGAAAAAAAAATAGTGCCCACTTTTTGCTTAAGCTAGATGAATTGATTCTTTTACTTGCAGCCAAAACATCCATTAATGTAACTTTTGCTTCATCGGTAATTCATATTAAAAATAAATCGTGGTTTTGGGGCTGTTGCCATCTCAGCTCTGGAACTGAGATTATTTTATTTTATGTTTGTTCATCTCCTTCCCTAGAAGACATATGAGCACAAGAAAGAGGTAATTTTCACTCCCCTTTAAGGAAAAACAAAGGGCCTTCTTTTGTGGAGTTCTTGTGTTCTCTGGAGCCCGAAGGGGCAAGAAGCTGGATTCCCCAAAGAGGTGCTGCCTGTGTGCAGGGGGGCATCCTGAGGGCCAGAAGGCTGTAGGTGCCCTTCAGGCCAGAGGATCTCGGGGATCCTCCGGTCACTGGACCAGGGCACGCCTTGCCCAGCACTTCTGAGGACTTGGGGTGGATATGACAGTGAGGTTGGCCATGAGGCCCTTTGGCCTTGGTGACTCTAGTAAAGGCCACATGGCCCCACCTGTGGTCAGTGAGGGGACAGCTGTGAGGGCTGCCCAGAGTGACAGGGCATGACAGATGGGAGCAACAGCTCTTGGCAGTGGCACTGGGCAGCAGAGAAGAACTAGTGACTGTTCAGAACCGGAGGAAAGGCCCGTCCTCATTTCTCTGCCATGTGAAGCCCTGGGATTCCTATGTGTTCCGGGGGGTGGGAGGAAGACCGTGCATATTGTCTAATACTCGCCCTGCTGACCAGCCTTGGCAAGGGGTTGGAACTGGGATTGAATTTAGTTAAGAAAGTTGAATGAGACTTTTTTTATACTCTAGGTATGGCAGAAGAGTTTATATCTGTTCCATTTGTACCTTTGGATAATTGTTCTGATCAAGGGTCATCATTGTCTATGGATGTATTTTGTCCTATAATAAAGCCTTAGAGGTGATTGTTTCTTGGGGATGATTTTAGGTGAAGATATGTAACATTTCCCTAATCTATTACAAAGCAGAGAAAAGAGTGGAAGGAGAATAGAATTACCTATGGAATGATGCGTTGGTATTGGACCAGCCAGAGAGCCCTGATACAAAAGAGTAACTGACTCTAGAGAAAGAGGTTTGGGGAATAAATCATAAAGTTCATGGAACAGATGGGGAGACTAGAGAGCAAGAGTGGAAGCCAAGGGAAGATGGAGCCTCAGGTTAGGGAACCTGCTGCTAGACAGGGGCTGCTGGCCACCCCTGCGTCTACGGAACACGGCTGCATGGCCACAGGTGGAACACATCTGGGCTGTCCTCTGCCTTTGTGTCACTTGCTGCAGAATAGATTGGCCAGGCACATGTTTGTTCAGGCCCGGCCTCCAGGGCTGAGGGACAGCAAACATCTGGCTTTCTGGCTACTTTAGTGGAAGGTGTGAGTCCCACCAAGACCATGGCAGATTCCCCCCATATAGCAAGGGGGTTCAGATGCTGAGCAGCTGAAGACCTCCTCCGATAAAGTCATTACAGTATGTGCACTTCCACAGGGAAAAGCAGCCAACACTTACCACCTTGTGGGTAGGTTGGGAATTGAACCTCCAGGGACATGGGTACGACATTTGTTCACGTCCCTGGGGGTATCTTGCTCCTCTTCTCATGTGGCACTGTCTCTCTTCCTTCCCTTGTGCGCTTCCGTGGCTGCAATATCACCACCTTGTCCATGCATTTGGAATCTCTAGCTTTATTGCTGTCTCCCACCTCTCTTCTGAGTTTGACACCATTACATTCAACTGACTGTGCCACATGTCATCTTAGATGTCCCTCAACTCAGCTGAGCTCATTGTCTTTCAGAAAGGCTATGTGGGGAGGGTGAAGGTGATGGACTCTGGAGCCACATGGCCTGGGTTAATAGCCCAGCTGTGTAGCCTGGGAAAAGTTACACACCTTCTGTGGCTCAGTCCTACCATCTGTAAAATGGACATAGCACCTATCTCAGAGGGTTGTTACAAGGATTTAAATGACTTAATACATGAAAAACACTTAGAATATTGCCTGGCACATAGTAAGCCCTCATAGGGTATTATTCCCCACTAAACTCAGACCTCTCCTTATTTCCTTTTCTCAGTTACTACTTTTCGGTCATAAGGGCTGGAAACTGCTATGTTGCACCTGACTGCTTTTTCCTTTCTCATATTATATGCGATCCAAAGGCTATTGTCTCAATTTCTCAAATGCCTCCTAAATCCTCTCCTTCTGTCTAAGTCCACTCCACTTCCCTGGTTTTGGTCTGGATAACTGAAACAGCCCTCTAATTGGTTTCTTAGCCTCCAGGTACTTCCAGGTTATAGAAGGACATATTATTATTTCATGTGATAATAATAACAGCTAACATTTTTGAATCTTTGCTATAAGCTAAGAGATGTTCTAAGAGCTTTACATAGATTGTTCATTTAATTATCACATCTACCTCCTGAATAGGCATTTTTATTACCTCCCTTTGTAGATGGGGAAACTGAGGCATGGACTGCTTAAGGAACCTGTCCAGGGCCACAGAGCAACTAATCACCGACATGGGATTTGAACACAGGCTCCCAGAAGCATATGTTCATGCACCTTGCTGGATACCATCCCCTCTGCAGGTGGTGTCCAGGGTAGCTGCACAGCCCCTGAGAGTGTTGAGGGTGAAAAATTTTAGAATTTTTGTTTTTATTTATTTTAAACTAAAATTATTAAATAAATTGAGCCCGATTAATACAAAATATGTGGGTTAACATTGGTAGCCTCGCTCAGTCTCTCTGTCAGATGGTCACTGCTACATGCAGTACCTAAGAAATCTGTGTGGAGAGAGGGCATTTGATAATTTGGGGGGTTGACAATGACTTGTTCACTGCTGCCAATGACTTGTTACACGTAGCTCCTTAAGGATGCCATTGATGGGCTAAATAATTGTACATATACACATATGTATTATACAGCATGTAATTGACTTCTAAACAGAATCTGTATATGTTTTATGAAATGGGCAGTAGATATGAGATATTTATTCCAAATAGAGTCTTACTCAAGGTAAAGCTCTCAGGAGAGTTGTCAAATCTGAAGATGCAAGTTCCAAAATTTCTGACCTTTTCTGTATGATAAGCAGCTATCAGTTATAAACTATGTAGAAAATAATGTTGAAAATTATTAAGAACAACTTCATATGTTCCTTCTAAGTAAAAGTGTCATTTTAAAGATGAATGAAAGAATAATTGATTTTCAAAAGAAAATCATGTTGTGGAGAGAGCATGTTGAAACATATCTTTGAGATTATTTCTAATTCTCATAATTTCCTTCCCTCCCTCGCTCCCTCCTTTCCTTTTCCTTCCTTTTTCTTTCAGCTGAAAATTTGATATTTATTAAATATAAAACTTCATGCATACATTCTTTAAAAATACAGAAAAGAATTTTCTATTCTGCCCTCAATTTTTCAAATGAAAAATTTCAATGAGTTTTGAAGTCATTTGTTAAAAGTATGAAGTACAACAATTTCTGATTAATTTGTAATAACAACTAATTAACATTAGTGAAGATGGATGTTTACCAGCCGAATTTCAATAAATTATTTGCTTAGGAGGTAGATAGGCTAAAAAAATAAGTACCAAGATCCCCATTTGGTGCTACATGAGTTTGTAAGGCACAATTTTTACTTACGACAGTCATTAAAATCAAGTATCAAAATATGACCTTCAAATCACTGCGTCATAACATGCAAAACTGAGGCTTAAAAAGAGAACTAAAGTTATTCAATCACATTACTCTCACATAGAATATTACATAAAATTTTTTAAATGGTTTATAAAATATTTGAAATTATTAAAATCTTAAAAAATTGTTTTTGTGTCTCATAATGTTTCTAACTAATTAGTATAGATGCAAAATATAAAATTTATAAATTTATACATTTTATCTGCCAGGAGAGGTGGCTCACGCCTGTTCATCCCAGCACTTTGAGAGGCTGAGGATTACTTGAGACCAGGAGTTCAAGACCAGCCTGGGCAACATAAGGAGGTTTCATTTCTGAAAAAAAAAACCACCCAAATAAAACAAAATAGTCTCAATACGTTAGTACTGTTTGAAAAGTTTTTTTCCTGACAAAAATGTTTGGAGACCACTGCTCAATACTATAAATACATACTAATTTTTATGATTGTTATCCACCATTTAGAATACTTTAAATTTGCTAAGTGCTTGTTTCTGCTAGCCTTCTAGAATAAAAGTTATTGCTGTAATTAAATGTTTACTTCTTATTTTTTTGTTTACATATATTGTATATACGTAGTTATATGTCTTTTTCTCTAAACTTCAAATTTCAAATCCACCTCAGTATGTACCCTTGTTTCTATGTGGCTAATTTCTTTTTCTTCAACTTTTCAGTCTTTCTTTTAAGTTTTTTCTGAGCTTAGATTTATCGGCTGCCGGGTTTTCCGTTCCTCTCGGAGGAGCTGGGTCAGCTGCTGCCTGGCGTCAGCCCCCCTGCCTTCCCTTCTGCGCCTCCACTTGCTGCCTTATTTCGCTGTGTGGCTGGTTTCAGACCTCTCGCCTTTTCTCTCTTCCTTTTCTCTTCTTCTCTCTCCTTTTCCCCTCACTCCTGTTTCCCTCTGGAGCACGATCCTCGGGAGTGTCTGTGGTGGTTAGAGAACCACAGAGAAGCAGCTGGGACGCAGGGACTTCGGCTCCCATTGCCGGAGCGGCCACGGCCAGTGCGCGAGGCGGCGGGGCGCCGGCTGTCAGGGCGGTGCTGCGACTCGGAGGCCGCACCCACAGGAGCTCCTGGGTCTCGCCACCCAGCCCAGCGCTCTCACGCTTCCTGAGAGCTCGTGGACACCTGCAGGGAATACCAGAGAAAAGCCCAAATCACGAGTTATGTAAAGGAGGATTCATAGCTGTTTTGCAGGAGGCAATAAACGGTGGGCGTTTGGATCTTCCAGCGCATGGTCTGAGCTTCGTAGATCCCAGGCAAGCTGTGTGCAGAGTGGGTTAAAATGGACACCTAAAGGCACCTTATCACAACACTGTCCGTGGTTGGGCAGAAATCACTGTAAGTCAGGCCAGCCCTGGGGCTGAGCTAAAGGGTTTTATTTCCTGAACCACCAAAACCATTTCCCTTTGAAGGCTGCTCCGTGGCCCCACCCCCCAGCACAGAGTTACAAACAGAGAGGCTCGGATGCTAGCACCCTCTGGCTACACCTGCTGGTGCAGAGTCTGTGCCCATTAGGGATTGCAGAGAGTCCCCCCAACCAGCCTGCACGATTCCTTTCCTCGTGCACAGCCTCAGGGCGCTGCCACATTGGCGTCCACAGCTGGCGTGTGTCCAGCGGTGGCTGGCAGCAGCACGTGGGCTGCAGGGGCCCATAGCCCTCCTGAGAGGAGGGGTCCTCGGGGATGTCTGGAGAAGACAGGGTGCTCCAAAGCCACATTCGGTGGTGTGTCCTTTTGGGATTGCCATCCCTCCACCCCAGGAGCAGGTACTGTCAGATGCGCTGGCCATGGCACTCGAGTTGGTAATCTGAGTCCCCACTGAGCGGGTGGCAGGCTGCTCTGTTTTTCTCAACTGGTAACATGTCCCAGCTCCTCTTCCATGTCAAAATGTTTTCCTGCGAGTGCTGAGGGTAGCGTTTTCCCTGCCCTATCGGCCCTAGCAACCAGAAGCCCGGTTTCCAGGAAAGCAGCCACTCGCTCCAACCTAGTGAAACCCACTCCCCGGCTCAGCAACTGCCATGGCATTTAGCCCCGGCAATCAGCAGCAGGGTACTTTTTCAGCTATGGCCACAGGATGTCATTTCCAATCAGCCCTCATCTCCCCAGAGTCCAGGTTGGTGGTTTGCAGGGTGGTGGGAACACTGTGGGCTCTTTGGGGGGCTAATTCCCTCTGTTTCTCAGAGTGTCCCCAGCCCTCCAATCCCTTCCCTGGGTCTCTGGGCTGCCTGCTGGCTGAGACAGCTCTGGCTAGCCTGGCTGGGTGGCCCCGAGAAAGACCCTCCCCTTCCGTGGGGCTCTCCCCGCTTGCTGTGAACTGGAACGCTTTTGTCTGAACCCCACATCCTGTGAGACACTTAGGAAAAAATAACTGTGATGCTGACATGCAATTGTTAGGGACTTCCCTGCCTGGTGATTGTCTTTGAGTGAGTGCCGTGGTGCTTCGGCGATCCTCAAAAAAGCTGGACGGCGTGTCTTGTGATACGAAGAGGTTCTTTTTATAACCATATATGTCTCCCCAAGAGAGCCAATAAATAATGTGGTCACTCTGGCCGGGTTGTCTTTCCATAGCCGCCCCAGGGGCCCTGTGGCCCCACCTGCCGCTTCTCCTATTTCAATTTCCATGTCCTCTCGGTTTTGTAACTCAAGGAGCTCCTTGGGCTTAGGAACAGCTGACAACCCCGACAGCTCCCAGCAGTGGCACCTGGGCAAGGGGCGGGCATGAATTGTGGGCGTGCTCTGGGGCACCCTGTTCTGGCTGCCATGAGTCATTGCAGGGTGAGCAAAGATGCAGGCTGCGGGGCAGGATCTTTGGGGCCAAACCCAGAGAATCCGGCCAGGCCACAAGGGTGAGTAATGAGACAGGGAAGAGCATCGCTTATCGGAGAATCCCATGGCAGTCTTCTTGTCACATCCTGATCTTCCACGTCCATCCCTTGCCAGAGAGGGGGCCGGCCCACATGCCTGGCTAGACTCTACGCACACTGCTGAATCAGAGGGCTCGAAGGGCCTTTGGAAACCCAGCAAAACCAAGCCTGTAGCCCAGAGGAGGAGTACTTGTCCCAAGTCAGGGTAGAGCTGGGGCTTGTGCCTAGTCTCCTGCCTGAGCCAGCACTCCTTAGCCAGAGAGCTCAGGGGCCACCTGTACCAGCCCTCACCCCGCTTGCTGTGCTGGGATAGCTGGTGGTGGGTGGTGATTCAGGGCAACAGAAACAGTGACTATCATCCCTCATGCCAATCCCTGTCCCCCTGACTCATCCGACCCCTCCTGCTGCACCTTCCAGAACTGGTGGCTTTTCCTTCTGGGTTGATGTACATCCACCACTGCCTTAGCCCTGGGCGGGGGACAGGCTGATCCAAGTTAGGGGGACTGTGAAGAACCCTGCAGAGCGGTGCCCCGCCTTCAGCTGTCCTTTCGTGTGGACCGCTGCGCCAGGTGTGCAGTGAGTCAAGAAGCCGGCCTGTCTGAGTGAAGGGCTTGTCCTCTGGGGAGTGGCTGGCGAGGCTGGTGCTGAGGTTGGTGCTGAGGCTGGCACTGAGGCTGAGTGTTCCTGCAGCCAAGAAGTCGTTAGGCTCTGATTCATTCTGTCGCTAAGCGCTGGCGTGGAAATTTCTGAGAACGCCCCTGAAGGTGACGACATGGACAAAAGCTGCTCCATGGCTTCAAGGGGCATCTTCGCTCAGCGCTCTGGAATGCCACGCCTCTGTTTATCTCTGCGCAGAGTGCGTGCGCCGACTGTCTACCTCTGCTTTCGGCATGGGCTCACATGCCATTGGCATTTAATCAATGTTAAAAAATAGTAACATCCAAGCCACTGACCTTTGAATAAAGGCTTTTGAGACCACTGCCAGGGCAGCTCCTCCTTTGTGGAGTCTGATCGGCCTTTGCCAGGCAACACAGCTGGAAAGGGGGAAGAGAAACAGGCCCCCAGCTCCTGGCGCACCTGGACAGGCCCCAAGCAGGTTGTCCTGACCAGGCCAGGACTCAAAGGTCACAATGACATGGATTAGGGCCAAGCACTTTGACTAAGGTGCCTGGGATGTTTGCCATTTCCAAACCAAGGCCTATGGCTTTTGCTCCCGTGTTCCTGGTCCTGTGAGCAGGCTCTGCCTCACCACAGATGGCCAGGCGTCTCTGCAGAGGGATGTCAGCATGCTGGTGTATTCGGCTTTTCAGACCCACACGGGGCTGGAGCCCCTTCCTTCCTCGTTTGCCCTGTGCAGGATCTGTTCTGCCCCGGTTCAGCGGAGACTTCCCTGTCTGGTGGTTGAGTACCAGAGGGACTGGGGTTTTCCCGTCAAGTCTGCATCTGGGGCGTTTGTCCTCTTCTGTTTAAAAAAAATTATGCCAACTCTTCTTTACCTGCAAGGCCTGGCCAGTGATGTTGAGGCCAAGTGTTCTTTTTCAGCCAGCTCCCCTTTCTCTTTCTCTCTCTCTCTCTCTCTCTCTCTCCCCCTTGAAGGCTGGGGAAATGTGCACATTGCAGAGGGGAGGGGACTTCCGGATGGTACAAGGATAGAAGATAAAGTTTTTGCAATTTACTTAATATACCCCTGAATTGATTTTCGAGGTAGTTGAGATGTGGAGAGGGTAAGGAAATGGTCAGGGTCAGTAGCTGGCAGGTGGACAAGGCCAGGTGCGACCTCCAGGGCTTGATGCTGACACCTGTGGACGGCGCCAGGAGACACCGGATGCACTCGATCCCTTTTCATGTCCATAACAGCCTTGTGAGGAGGTGGCCACCACGGTTCCAACTTCATAGATGAGGAAATTGAGGCTCAGAGAAGTTAAGTACCTTCCAAAAATTGTCACTTGGGCTTCTGAGCCATTGTTACAGCAGCAATAGATATTTTCTGGGGACCCTGGGCATTATGGATGACTGGACTGTTGGAGGGACCAGCTGCCCCAGGTGACCCTCAGCCTTGGGCAGACCGAGGGATGGCCACCTTGTGGAACACCACTTCATCTCTTCTTCTTCCTTATCTGTTGCTTGCGATCTTCACAACGACACCCAGTCACGTGTGTCGTGCTCTTAAGAGACGCAGGCAGAGCTCGGGGTGGGGGTGGGGTGGGGTGGGGAGCAGAACCCAAGCGCGGGGTGGCTATGGGGATCACAGGAGGCAAGTTTTCAGCACAGCGCTGGGAAGGCAAGGAGTGCCCACTACATGGCAGCTCTTGCTATTCCCCTAACGCGATGTGGAGGGCAGAAGGAAGGAAAGGAGAACTGGAGCGACAGCAGAATTAGGGAATCTGCTGCCGTAGAAGGCAGCACTGGGGGAGAAGCCTCCGTTTGCTGAGTTCCTACTCAGGGCTGGCGTTCCCACCCTGCACGGGCATCCTCGGGGCTGAGGCCTGGTCTGGGAGGCAAGATGGAGGACCCAGGCTGCAGGTGAGGAAATCCGGGCACTTGTGCAAGCAAACAGGGCTGGAGTGAGGCTCTGAATTCACGTGGGTTGGACTCCAAAGCCCTCGCTTGGTCCTGAGACTGGGCTGCCTCTGGGGGGAAAGGGGATGGCGAAGAGACGTGCTCATGAGGGACCCAGAAGAATGCAAGCGGGGAGACAGGAGGCGCAGGAGGAACCAATGCAGTCTCTGAGGGAGCAGGAGCTGTGAAGGGGTTTCCGGCCAGAGTTTCTAAGAGTGGCCTCAGTGCCCGAGCATTCCCGTGTGCATGGTATGTCTGTGCTTCACAGGTCAATACATTCGAGCCTCCCAGAAAATCCTAGGCAGTTGGTAATGTCATCACCACCACCATCATCATCTCTACCACAGTCACGATCATTCTCATCTCCGTTTTACAAATGAGGAAAGTGAGGCACAGGAGGCTGGAGAAAGTTGTGAGAGGTCACACAGCTAGTAGGTGACAGGGCTGGGATTCGAACTTGTCTTATGGTTAAGGATGAGAGGAGTTTTTCCTCCCCTCCTCCTCCTTCTCCTTCCTCCCCCCTCCCACCTTCCTCCTTCTTTTTAAGATTATGCAGCCTTTTCTTTTCCTGCAAGACCAGGTCAGAGGAGTCTAGGCAAAGTCTTCTTTTCCTGCCAGCTTTTCTCTCCCTGTTTTTTTTTTCTTCTCCAAAGCTGGAAGAGGTGACTATTTTAGCCCCTCTGCCACCCTGCTTCTTTCCTGCCTCAAGCTGATCAGGAGTAGGGCCGGTGTGGTGTTGTGTGCAGGAGGGAGGAGTTGGCGACAGGTGTGTGTGTGAGAGAGACAAAGTTGCTCCAGGAAGACACTGGATCCTGGTGCTTGAAGCTCACCCCCCCCACTCTCTTTATTCATTCTAAACCTTTACAAAAACCTTCATGATTTGTCTCCTTTCAGGAGCACGGGGAAAGTGCCAAACCCTGAGGTCACCTGCTGGCCTTGTCCCAACTTGCTGCTCAGGAAGCAGCCTTTGTGCACCCCTTGCACCTGTGTCTGATGGGAAATTGGGGGCGGGAGGAGCAGACCAGGAGAGAACCTGCTCTGGGTGTGTGTTCTGCAGCTCTGGGCAGGCTCTCCCTGCCTCTCCCCTCCTGACAAAGGGGAGCCCGTGAGTCACTGGCTCCGCCTGCCTCCCCTGTCCAGCCCCCTTCCCTGCGTGCCCGCCACCACCTCCTCACCTCACTGTTGCTCATCTGTCGGTGTATCCGTCCCACTAACTGAGTCAGCGCTCGAGAGCTTTTCCTGGGACCAGCCCTGTGGTGAACCACACAATCATGAATGGCCCGCGTGTCCATAGGTTGAATGATTGAACAATAAAAGTCCAGTACCAGCCAAGATTGATGGTGCAATTTGTAAGGAAATAACAGTCAACTGCTGCATAGTGCGTAGTCTTGTTTCAGGTGTATTTCACACTAGAAGTTCCCTTTCTGCCAACAAGTTAGGGAACTAGGTATGTACCAGAGCTACAGAGAAAAGCTACTGCTCAGTAAGAAGCATTTTGCTGAGCAGCCAGTAGAGGAGCGTGAGATGCCTCAAGCTACAGCGTGCATGGGTATATATGTGAACTCTGGTCCACCATGACTACAGTGACAACCAGGCAAGGAGCAATCCTTATAGTCCATAGTAAGTGCTCAGTAGAGGGCTATTGAATAAATGAAGAAAATCTTTTATTTTATTTCTGAAGTTTGAGCAATTGCAGACTGAGAAACTGAGAGCTCTCTGTAATCAGAATATCAATGCTGATATAAAAATGTGATTATTCCAATCTAGACTGGCTCGAAAGGTAGAGCAGTTTGAAGTACAGGAAGAGATCATGAAACCACAATGATGAAAGAAAAGAACCAGCCACTGAGATGCATCACTTTACAGTAGTTGTCTGAAGGTAGTGTTGGTGTGTATTGTCGCACAGGTGTACACTGCACAACTCCAGACTACAATATGCAGAGTGACTCTAGAGTTTTGCAACGTGATGGCTCTGCATCTCAGTTTTCCCAGTCTCTGAGTGAGGAATGTGTAGAAATTCAACATCAGAACAAAACAGTGCATATTATAGGCAGTTTGTCTATATATCTGTCTATGCTTACCTTAACTGTTTAGTGAATTGCAGATATAATTCATTCCCATGGATTCAGTCATTTAAAATTTTTTTATTATGGAAAAATGGTAGACTCACAGGAAGTTGGAAAACAATGCAAAGGAGGTCTGGTGTACCCTTCATCCAGTCTCCCCCAGGTAACATCTTGCAGAACTAGATACAATATCAAAACCAGGAAATTTACATTGGTATAATACAATCTACAGAGTTTATTTGAATTTCCCCAGTATTACATGCATCATTTGTGTGTGTGTGTGTAGTTCTACACAGTTTGTCACATTAAACTGGCAGTAGATTCTTGTAACCACCATGACAATCAAGATATAGAACCGTTCCATCACTGTCAGGATATCTTTCACCCCTTACCTCCTCCTCCACATAGAAACCCTGGTCACCACTAACCTGATCTCCAATCGTATAATTTTGTTATTTTGAGAATGTTATATAAATGAAAATTCAATATTTTTTTTGTCAATCACTTGTTTTCTTTTTTAGAGATAAGATCTCACTCTGTTGTCCAGGCTGGAGTGCAGTGGCATGATCATAGCTCCCTGTAACCTCGAACTCCTGAGCTCAAGTGATCCTCCTGCCTCAGCGTCCTGAGTAGCTGGGACTACAGATGTGTGCCACCCCATTTGGATAATTTCTTATTTTTTGTAGAGATGGGGTCTTACTATGTTGTCCAGGCTGGCTGTCAATCACTTTTTAACTAATTCTTTCCCTATAAAGTTCTGACTTACAGATCTGTACACATATGTTCCTAAGTAGAAATGCTTGAACTAAGGGGACCCAACTGACAGTGAAGTCAAAATTCTGGTGCCTGGAGAGAGTAGGCCAGGAAACCAGGATGGGATTTCTATTTATTAAGCACTTGCTGTGCTCCAGGATCTGTTCTGAGGCTTTCTGTAGTTACCTACAGTATGGTGCCATGAGAGGCTGTCTCCTCTTTGGGGCTTTTTCTCCCACCCCCATGCAACACACACTATGTCCTTTGCATATTTCCACTGGGCCCCCATCCCCCCCAGGGAGCAGGAGACTCTCTGGCTACTCAGAGAGCTAGATGTGAGCCACAGGGCCTCTGGCCACCCAGTTGTTCACCCTTGATCTTCCCTCCTTGGGTGCAGAGTAAGCTCTACCTGCCCCAGGGCTGCTTCTCCTTCCTTTACCTGTGCCCGTTGCATTGCCCTTGCTGCCACCTTCCAGCTGCTAGGACCAAAAGCCCTCTGGGAGCTGGATGCATGGGGCATTCCCCATTGGCATCACCTCCTGCAGCTGCATCAGGTTCTTGCTAGTAAAGACCTGGAGAGAAACACACACAGTGATTATTAGCAACCTCAACGTTTTCAGGAATTCAAGATTAATGGATAGAAACTCATTGTCCTAAATCCCCAGCTGCGTATGAGGTTTAGGAAATTCCCTTCTTGAGGTCACTAAGCCTCGGTGGCCTGGTGAAACTAGCTCTCCAGTGACATAATGTAATCGGCCTGTTATCTGGGGACTTTGAGCTGCATCACCACAAACTAACGTTGAAGGGCTTTCAACCAGGAATGGATTATTCAGGCACCAATGAGTTGTCACGTCTGCAGCTCTTCAAAACAGAAGTGACTATGATGGGTCTGATGAGTTAGGTTCAGTATTGCCTGAAGGAAAGGCATAAGCCAAATATTATTTTAGAGCCCTTGTTGCTCTTTGATTTTGTGAAATCTCTGTATCTGCTTGTCCATGGACTTATGACTTGATGCAGAGAAGATACAATCTTGGTGTTTCAACTTTACTTGGATATCAGTGAATAAACCACAGTTATCTTATAGGCAAAATCCTTCAGTATTATATTCCAAAAGTATATTGGATTGGATTTTTTTGAGACAGGGTCT
The DNA here is from genome assembly GCA_963574885.1 of Lepilemur ruficaudatus. Classification (NCBI taxonomy): domain Eukaryota; kingdom Metazoa; phylum Chordata; class Mammalia; order Primates; family Lepilemuridae; genus Lepilemur; species Lepilemur ruficaudatus. Next base: position 16,117 of record CAUYRT010056177.1, read on the forward strand.
CACTGTAATTGGCCTGTTATCTTGGAACTTTGGGCTGCCCAGGGTGGAGGGCCGTGGTGCGATCACAGCTCACTGGAGCCTCGAATACCTGGGCTCAAGTGACCCTCCCACCTCAGCCTCCCGAGTAGCTGGGACTACAGAAGCTCACCACTGTGCCCAGCTAATTTTTAAATTTTTTGTAGCAATAAGCACTTGCTATGTTGCCCAGGCTGTGGATTGGATATTTACAATTGTTTTGACATCGGAACACCTATCATTGTTTGATCTGCATTGTGGCCAAGTACTTCATGTTGTGTAATACATATACCTTATTGAGGCAAGTAATAATTGATTGTGTTGTGAGAATTTGGTTAGAAATTTTGTTCAGAATCTGTAGGTCCCTTGGAAATTGCAACAGGAGCTAAGATATATGCATTTAATCTTTCTTTATAGGTTAGATCCTGAGGCCATAAAACCAGAAGTCAAAAGGAAGGATATTTGCATTCACCAAAACTTACATATGGAGGGAAACAAGTCATTGTGTTCTTGTGTTCTTGTCACTGGGCTCATTAAAAACTAGGTGATTGAACTTAAATTCACCCCAAATGGTAGGCATTTTGGCGAATTTAGAAATTTATCACTGAATGACTCATTAAACCTTTGGGCTTCATCCTTTTGTCTCAGAAACTCCCTCTTCCTCGGGCCACTCATCATCATGGCTAAGACCGTGCAAAGCTCTTGTGAGTCCTTCAAGGGCGAAGACAGAATTGATTCCCTTTGTAGTGGATTCCAACTCAAAGCAGATGACCTTAAAGCAAGGTCCAAAGCTTGCTGATCCCAAATAAAACACTGGGAAATCTTTTGTTCACAAATAAGAGCTCTATGATGCATTGGAGATGTATTTATTTTCCTTCTCTTTATGAAAAGTCCTTAGATTTATTGCACAGACTCCCGACACCCTTTTCCCCTTGTAGCAAGGTGTCTTTCCTGTGAGAGGCATGTTAAAGAGCCACACTCTCCCGCCTACAATCCAAATCTAGAATGCTATGAAAACCAAAAGTGTTTTGTATACTTGACACCATTTTAGCAGCAAAATATGACCTGAGCTGACTTGAAATTATTTATGGGTGTTATTTATCTCACTTACTATGAATATTCATGCTTCATTGCAGAAATATTAATGTGTGAATATGGGACAGCACCCCACGTACCCCGGGAGTGGAGTTATACAATGCATGGTATATGTGAGTCTGAAAAATTCTTAACTCTGTAACACACCTGCCCAAAGGGTTCTGGATAAAGGACTGTGGACCCGAAGTACACCTTTCTTTTTTTTTTTTTTTTCATATACATAAACATCAGGTGCCCTTTCTGATAAGGGATGGAACAAACCAGATAGCCAAGCATGTCAGGCTTTCTCAGTCCCCCAGCCCTGGCACAGTTTATGGTGACATGATCCCATGTTAAACCCCAGAGCCCGACACTTCCTCTGCCTGCCCTGTGTCCAAGCACCAGTAATGTGCCCTTTGAGGTTGGCTGGGCCCAGAGGTGAGCCCAGCACTGTGAGCCTTGCACTTCCAAGCACACTCTCCTGAATCCTCCAAAAGGTGGTGGTGGAGGGGACGTGACCGTGCTTGGCCAGCTGCTGCCAAGGCTTCCGCTGGGGTGTGAAGGCCTTACGGTAAATCCGCCGAGTCCTTTGCTCATTAGGTTAGCAATCCATTCATTCTCTCGGTTGACACTCACTGTGCACCTTTCGTGATCTAAGAATGTTTTATTGAGATCCTCATGCAAAGTGTGTGTGTGTGTGCGAGAGAGAGAGAGAGAGAGAGAAGCTTATCTCAATCAGTATTTTCCCAGTGTTTCGAAGAATATAAGAAATGTTAATGGGTTTTAGAGGAAAAAGATTTCCACTATCAAATAGGTCTAGAAAGTGATGCGTTAAACAGTTCAACAAGTTTCTTCACTGCAGCACTTTTCTGAGTCCTTAAGAAGGCAGTACACACAGCGAACATCCAAGGAACACTGGCCATGGACCTTTAAGTTCTTCAGAGGATTTCTGTATTCCACGGAGGCTGTAAGAGTTCAAGGATGAGTTATGCAGAAGGTGACAGAACTGAATGATTCCATGAAGCCATGGGAAACATTTCCACCTCTCGCTGTCTCTGTGTCTGCCGGGGCTGCAGGGTATTGCTGCCTCTTCCAACTGCTCTGAAAAAACATAAAAATGCAGGTGGCCATTTGGAGCAACGAGGATGCTCTTCTGGCATGACCTAAACTTGAAAAGCAATAGCCCCTTGACAGCAATTTCCAACTGAATCTCCTTGAATTTCTTTTATTCCCTAGTCAGCTTGCCTTCTATAAAACTGTACTACACACAACAAAGAACATTACTGCCCTCTGACCTCTTGGCATTTTGAGAAGCAAGATTTCCCATGATCGGACGATATAGGGAGCATCGGAGGAATCCCATTTTCATGACTGGTCTTGCAGTGGGGCTAAGGTTTCTCTTAGGAAAACTGACAAACAAACACCCTTGTACTACTTTAAAGCACTGTTTTCCAAAGTTAGAATGTTGGTTTCACCTGTGGAAATTCAACACAACTTTATGGCACTGGAGGCCTTTTTGCTGGAAATCAGATACAGCTTTGAGGCAGGATGGCAGTAGGCTGGGCCTTTCAGTGTTTGTTTCCTTAAATAATGATTTGAGTTCAACTGGCCAGTTGAACCGGGATTCTTTTTTACCACGTTTGTGGGCGTGGCTGTCGTTATCATCATTATTTCTGCCACTGACTTGCCCTCTGATAGGAATTATGTCACTTTATTCCAATTTTACTTTGTCACGTCTTGGTCACCTCAGAGGAAAATGTGAACTTGTACTCATGAAGAAATGCCTATCGAATTGGGAATACTCCTAGAGTGGAAAATGGTAGGTATCAGAAAATAATTTTATTTTCCTCTGTGGTCACAGCGTAGTGAGCACTCAACAACATACGACTGGAGTTTAAGAATAAAGACCCCACTAGGTTGGGGGACCCTTCTGTCTTCTTGTCTATTGTACTCCCATCCCCCGGAACAGGGACGGGTCAGTGGGGGCGCCCAGCACGTGTTGAATGCACACATGATTGATTAATGGTCGAGGAAGGGAGGAAGAAAGGAAGGAAGCCTCAAATGCCCGGGACCCCCAGGGCTGTCGTGGAATGCCATGAGCTCTGTGTGGAACGCATTGCCTTTCCCTGGTAGAATGCCAGGTGAGGTGCAGGGCAGGGGCCACGGGACTGAGGCTGGATTGTGGCCACGCAGCCCCCTTCAATAGGCATCCCCAACCTGCTAGAGCCGAGGATGCTTCCTTGAGCAGCCTGGGCTGACCAGGGCCCAGATTTTTGGTCACAACTACTATTCTGAAAAAAAATTGGTTAATGCCCCCTAGGAGCCCTTTGGTTGATGCATAAAAAAAATGTTTTTTTAAAATTCCAAACCCACCAGACTGTGAGCCAGAAGTTTGGGTTTCGGAATTGGCTCTGAACTCACTGTGATTTGTACAAATTCTGTGAATTTTGGTTTCCCATCTGTCACCTGAGGAGGTAGACTACACAGGAAAGACAAAAAGTTCTTTCCTGTTTGCTGAGCATTGTTTTAAAGACCTGGCGTGGACGTGTGCAGTGGGGACAATGGCAAGTCCCACTTTATGGAATGAGAAACAGGCTCGGAGAGGTTCGGGCCTGGGTCACTCCTGGGTTTAGGCCAGGAGTCTGGTGCCAAGGCCTGCATGCGTAAGGCCCTCGGTTCGCTGACTTCTCAGGGCAGAGGTCCCCATAGGCAGGGCTCACCAACCCTTCAGAGCTCTGCCCTCAAGGTGCAAAAACAGCAAAAAGGCTTCTTAAGTAATTTCCAGCCTCCTCTTCTGGATTTGCTTGATGAAGCAGGTGCCTGACACCCCATCATGGGTGTTCCTGGGCCCCCCTGGTCTACTGCCGGGCTCAGGTCAGTTAGCTAGGAAAGCCCCCGGTACCCAGCGGCGTGAAAAGGCACCACTCTGTTTCGTACGTAGGGTTTTTCCTTTTACTTCCGAGATAAATAAATATGAACAGGAGGGTGTGGAAGAGCAGCAGCTGTATGGCCAGCACCTGGCCAGCAGCATGGATTTTATAAACTACAGACTCACACATGGTCCAGCAGCAGCCCTGGCGGCTGCTGCTGAGGAGATATTCAGGCTGGACAAATACAAGGTGGACACTGAATAAAAGCAACATAGCAGACAGCCATCCCGTGGTGGCGAAGGAGGAAGCTGGTGCCTTTGAAGCCAGGTGCCCAGTGCTGCTTTCCGAGGTGCGTGTGAGGCTCCTGTTAATGACAGCTTTGTGTGTGCCTCTGAGGGTGGATTCTGGCTCAGAAGAAGAAATGACGGAGGTGATGAGGGTGTGCCTTGCACAACAACAACTGAGCTATTGTCCTGTCCCCACACCGCACCTCACCCTTTCCACCCTTTCCTTCATTACAGGATCCCTGGGCTTACCCGTCAGTGCCACACAGAGGTTTCCCTGGGGCTGGAAATGCTGCCTCCTCCCCTCCCCTCCCCCTCCTCCTCCTCCCCCTCCTCCTGCAGCACGCAGGCCCACTGACTGGTCCCACTGAGAGTCCCCATCCTACCCGGCCCCACCCAGCTTCTCCTATTTCAAAAAAAACACCTCTTGCTGGAACTAAGCCCTGAGAGGAAATGAGTCCAGAGAGAGCAAGTCATTTCCAGGGAGGAGGCCTCTAAGAACAGGCTGCAAGCCATGAGCTCACCTGTCCCTTTACCTGCAAAGGAGCCATTTAAATCAGATGCATGGAGACCTTGGCCCGGCTCCTAAATCACCAGGGAGCGTCTTCCTTGTTCCCCTAGTGGCCCCAGATAATTTTGATAGGAAGTGCTTTTGCTTTTTGTTTCCAAACCAAAACGTCTTTGCCTTATATTCTCTACCTTTCTTTAACAGGAAAAGACTCCACATCGCAATGATGGGATTTTTATTGATTTCCCGATTAGTCATCAGGAACCTCAGAGTGGAGAATAGAAAACAAAGGGGTGCCTGTGTTTGTGATGCCCAAGTTCCCGCGTTGGCAGGGAGCCCTGCCCCCGGGTTCCACAGCCACGAAGTGTCTCTGTTTTGCAGAGGACATATGCCATAAAACGAGACCCCAAATCTCACGCCGAGGTTCTCTCCTGATCTGATCCCTTTCAGCCGTGACTGCATCCGGCTCCCGGCATTCCCTGCACCTGGGATCAAGGCCTGTTGGAGGCGCTTATTCTGACTTAGCCTCAGTGGGAACACTTCAGCTTTTTCGGGGACAAGGCAGCTCACAGCCTGTGGAACAGAACCTCACGACGAGACCCGGGCTGCAGTCCTGGCTTCCATCCTGGGCTCTTGGCTTCCTCATATGCACAGTGAGTTCATCATCACCATCATCATATGCAGACAAAGACTGAGGACACATAACATTTACCAGTATTTACTCTGTACCGGGCATTCTACTAAGTGCTTCACTGTCATGTGCTCACTGAACCTCTGAGACAACCAGACGCATTTATAGATGAGAAAAGTGAAGTTTAGACATAATTTACTTGCTCAAAGTCACACAGCTAGGAATTTGTCAGATTAAGATCCAAACCGTGGTAACCTCACTATACTATCTCTCGGAATAAGTAAAGGTCTGTCTCTATCATCTCTGTCATCTCCATCTACCTGCATCTATCTGTCAGTCACCTGTCTCCATCTCCACGCATCTGTCTATGTGTGTCTGTTACCTGCCTGTCTCCGTCTGTCTCTAGCTCTCCGTCCATCCATCCATCCTCTGTCTGTGTCGCTGATATTTTGGAGCGAGACGTACTTTCCACTTCCCAGAGCCCTGAGAGTCCCTGGCCCCTGGCACTTCTGGTGCTGGTAGGAGAGAGGGAGGGCTGATGGGCGGTGGGGTCCCAAGTTGGGCAGGGATGCTGCTCGAGGCAGGGCAGCCTGGCCAAAGGTCCCCTCTTCCTCAGGAGTCTCCACACACCTCAGTCTGCAGAGAGAGGACCTGGTCGATGACCTGCCAGTTCAGACCCTGAGATCAGCCGACAGAGCCACATCCACCCAAGGACTGGAGCGCTGACCCTGTTCCAGTCCTTGAACCTGCCTGCCCTGCCCACCTCCCGCAGGGCTCTCCCCGCTGTCGAACCTCGTTAAACCTCTCCTGACCTCACCTAGGACCACATGTGTGTGGTCTCTCCACCAGTCTCTGCCATCAACACAGGGAGATTTAGGGTTCTGTCATGCTGCTTCCTTGTCAATGTGTGTGTGTGTGTAACAGCTTTATTGAGATATAATTTATATACTACACAACTCATTCATTTAAAGGCTACAAATCAATGATTTTTAGTACCTCCACAGATATGTGCAGCCATCACCACAATCAACTTTAGAACATTAGAAACAGTAGAACATTAGTTATCGCCCCATACCCTCTCCCCTCCAGCCATAAGCAGCCACTAATCTACTCTGTGTGTGTGTGTGTTAATTTACCAAGCAGATGGGGGAAGGGGGAGTTGAATGAAAACCTCTTCTCTTGCAGTGAAAATTATAATTGTTTTAATGTACTCATGAACTTCTAATAGTACAAAGGCCTTTCCCCAAAAGTTGACAGAATGAGACAGTGCAGGCTCCTATTTGTGAGCACTGAGACCAGCTGTCCCATGGCCACTCACCAGAGAAAACTCAAGCTCCTACTTCCTGCCCCACTGTGCCTGGCGGACTCTGAGAGATATCTCTTTCTCCAAACTACCTACCCTATTGATAAAGTGAAGGGCTATTACCAAAAAGACAGTGATAGTATGGACACAGTAACCTCCAGACAGACTCACAACCTAAACTGGGCAATGGCAAAGCTGGGAGATGACCCGGTCCCCGTTTAGTTCCCATTGTGAGGAGCTGGGATCTGAGGCTCAGAGAGGTCAAGGCAGGGCTGGCATCCCGGTGTCTGTCAATCCTGGGCTATTTCACCCTCTTCCCATTCTTCCAGCAGAATGAACAGCATTTAGTTAAAGGGCACAGCAAGTCACATGGGGCCAGAAGAGTTTCGAGGGAATCTGCAGAGGACACATCCTGAGCACGAGAGAAAAGGCACTGGAGTCTTGTGACTAGAAACTGTCTCGGAGCATCTCCCCACTAGGTATTTATCAGTTATGTACAAAGGGGAAACGGCCACTGCCTTTATGGTGGAGAAATCTGGCCAGGTGGGACATGTAGGCCTCTTTGTGCCCCAGTGCTGTTAGTTGTTGGTGATTTCCAAAAAAAGAAGAAAGGAAAACAGCCCGGTTTCAACCCTCCTGTGAAATGAAGCGCACAGAGTGTTTGTTGAGTGACTATGGTGCCTCGGCAAAATCCTCATGGGGAGGGCAGGACAACATCAGAGAAAAGGTGACATGATTCCTGCTCTGTGCATCTTACAATGGAGCTGGGCGAGGAAATAGCCCATTGGAACAATTAATTACATAATTATTAAGTGTCAGGGATTCTGTTACTGGCTTGAAAGAAAGTAACATTGTGTGGCCGGGAGGGAGCTGAGTAGCTTGAAGTCTCCTGGGGCAGTGGGTGGGCTTGGGGTAGCTGTGAAGGGCTGCAAAGATAGTGGGTGGGAGCAAGCACCCCGACAATAGAAAGGCTGCACCCAGGGGCTGAGCAGAAGAAGACCCCCGCTGCCGGGGTCTGGACAAGAGAAACGATAGCACCAAGAATTCACAAAGATTACAAGCTCAAAAGAACCATACATCCCTTCACTTAAGCAAAGAGTTTGTAGTTTCAAGTGAGCACATCTTCCTTGAAGTGTTTAATTCTCCCAGGTTTGGCCTGGAAATGCAGCCCTGGTCTTGGCGTGTTTCCATAGACAGGAGCTTTGCGTGAGGGCTCTTCTGCCTCCCACAGAGGTGGATTCTCTCTTGCCATCCTAAGATACCGCCAGAGTCACTGCAAAGGGAATCGGCCCATCCTTCCCCCCAAATTATGCTGCTTCCACAGAGGCTCAGAGTTTTGAGGGAGAATGACTCGTTTTCCCTATTTTGTTCAACATAGTGTTTACCAGCTGTCTGCACCCAGAGGCAGAATGGCCCTGGAGCTGATGGAAGTGGCAGAGAGGGTCCCTTTCTAGCGTTGGAGGAAGAGCAAGTAGACATGTTAGCTTTGTTGGGTCACCTGTTTCTCCCTGCGTTTGACACTACAAACTCCTCCCGGGTTAAGAAAACAAACAAAGAAAGAAAACCGACCAATTTTGTTTAGTAAAAATGTCTAATGTGACTGTCCTTTAGGGCTGTGGCAAAGTTCTGTTTGATAACAGGAACCTGGGAACCACTCCTTTTGGTGCAGGCCTGTGGGTGCCGAAACAAAAGCAGCACCTCCCTTGGCTTCGGTCTCTGAGGCTTCTCAGAGCCCTTGCAGCGAATGCTTCAGCCGGCACAGACACACCCTTCCTGCCCATCTCAGGGCTGTTGGAATGTGAGAAGCGCTTTGATATTTTAATAAAACTGGTTTCGATTTTTCCCCTTCAAAAACCAACTGAAATCAGGCACAGTGTCTGAACAGGACCTATTTTATGTATGTGATAGTCAGGTGGGGCTGGGGTACGTGGCAGTAAACAAACATCCCCACAATCTCAGTGGCTTAACACCCCAAGATTTACTTCTCTTTCTCACCGCATGTCCACTGTGGGTGGGCTAGTGTCCGTGTCCACACTGATCTCAGTCTAGGGCCCGGTTGCCACGCAGGCCCCGTCCCCAGCTCTGCTGGTCCACAGGATGGAGAGAAGAGACACCTGGCGGGTCCCTGCTGCTTTCTGGAGCTTCTGCCCAGACACATCACTTCCATGTGCAGCGCTGTGGCCACTTCTAACTTGAAGGCAGCAAGAAAGACAATCCCACAGTGTGCCCATGGGGAGAAAATTGGTGACTCCCCAAACTGGCAAAGGGCAGGGAGGGTGGATGTGAAATGATGGTGCATCTGGTCTAAAGGAACTAGAGGCCAGAGGCTGGGGATCTTCTCTCCTTAGCTCTTGCCTTAGTCAAACCACACAACCTCCTAGAGATTTCGTTTCCTTAACCTCTACGTTGGGAGTTAGGGAGAAAAGGGTGGCACATGGAGAGGAATAATGACACCTGTCCGACCCACCACATGGGAGTGTTGAATGGATCAAAATAAGGCAGTGGTGGTGAAAATGAAATGGGGATGGAAGGGGATAAAAGCGTTTTCATAACGGGCTAGTGACTGCTCCAGGGAGTTGCAACCCAGAGGTGATTTGCATACGTAGCTGCATTTATTAGGATAAGGTTGCCGGAGACAGAAAGTCCAAAATAGCTGCAGCTTAAATATGACAGACATTTGTTTCTCTCTCAGGTAGAAAGTCAGTTAAGAAGCTGGAAGTCCAGGAGAGGTGTGGGGCGCCACGGTTCTTAGGGCTCCAGTTGCAGCCATGTTGCTCCTTTGCCATCTTCTGTGTGTCCCTGTCTTAGCCTGGGTTTGCTAGAACCCAGAGCTCGAGGCCAAAGCCAAGATGCTCTCTTGGGGAGTGCAGCTGCAGGAAGCAAGAGGGAGGGAAGGGGGGAGGTGAGGTGGAGCTGGGCGGGGTGGGATGCAAGGCAGCACGGTGTTAGGCTGGCCTCAGCTTTTAACAAATGCAGCTAATTTTTAGCCTCATGTGGTGTCCCCAGAAAGGCCTACTGGGGCTTGGAGCAGGAAACGTGGGAGGAAGAAGGAAGAATTGTCGGCCTGGTCATGTCTCCCACTGGTCAAAGCTGGACCCCCACACTTCCAGGTGGCACCGTGTGGCATGGGAAAGCCACACCGTGGAACAGCAGCAGCAGCAGCACCTGTGCTGTGAACCACGGCACATGCAACCAGCCAGTGGGCAGGTGTGAGGCCGGGGCGTGGGGGTGCTCTCCACCTGCCCGTCTCAGTCTACAGCCCCAAGGGCCTGGCCTGGACAGGCAGTATGTCTGCTTGAGTGAGCAGGTCTGCAGCAACACGGCAGCCCTGGGGCAGGAAGTGAGAAGCATGTGATTCGAGGCATGAAACAATGTGCTGTTGTGTGTTCCTGCAAGCAACAGGAGAAATCAGGAGCATATGCCACAATAGGCCCAGCCCAGCCAGGCAGGTGGAATGCTATGGCACCATGATCTCTGCCACAAGATGGCATGGAACTCAGTGAACCTCCTTTTAAGAAATTGAAATCCTTTCGTGGCCTACAAGAATGTGGTGGTGGCAAATGATCCTGTCAGAGGTTTATTAGGTGGTACTGGGCAGAGAAAACATACTTAAGCAAATCTTGACCAGCACGTAAACTAGCTCAGACTCATACGTCATGGGCCAGAATGGCTGCAGCAGCTCCAGCCATCATGTCCACATTCCTGCTAACAAGGAAGGTGGAAAGATTAAGGCACATCTCTCCCATTTATGATCACTTCTGAAAAGTGGCACATTATGCTGGGTTTGGTGGCACACACCTGTAGTGGTCTTGTGCCCAGCTATAAATTGGCAGAAAGGTAGAACAGGATATTGGGGCTAACTGGCAGCCTGTGCCACAGAAGCCAGAGTTGGAGCCCCTGAGTGAGCACTGCAGAGTGTACCCAATGTGTGCTCCCATTTCAAATAGGCGTGAGCAGGAATGTGGGAGGGGGAAGGAAGGAAAGTAGGGGCAGGTGAATGGGGGGATGGAGGAGGCTCCAGGGGAAGTCAGAAATGTGAAGAAAGAAGGGGGGGGAGCAAGAAGGAGGGTGAATGCAGAGGGAGAGGAGGGACAAGAGAATTGACCCTTCTCTGGGCAGCAGATGAGACGAGTATGAGGGTGGCTCCTTCTGGCAGGGCAGCTCCCAGCGCCAGGGCTGCGCTGGCCTCGGGCTAGCTGTGACCTGCACTCCAACCTCCTCCTGTTACTTGCCTTATAGCTTGGCCAGGAAGATAGCCCCCTTATCTGTCTTCTGCCTTTGGCCCCTCCCACACTCAGGGCAGGAAGTCAGATGTGTTCCTTCGAGGGCCCCGTGGTCTGGATTTATCCCATCCTCTGGGCATCAACCTCACGCTCCTCGTGACTCCCCAGCACTCTGAAATGGCCTTTCTTGTTTCAAGAAGCTTCTGGGGAGATAAAAATAGGATCTGGTCTGCAGACATTAAGGCCAAACCAAGACCCTTGAACCTCCCCGCTGCACCCTCGGGTGCTGAAGTCCTGGCAGGGAGCAGACCCTTAATAGGCAGCGTTTGGTCTGGAAAGACGTCGCCACGGAACAGGACTGTGAAGACAAGCTCCTCCCCACCTAGTGGCATCCTGCACTGAAACTAGCTGGTGCTTCCCTGGACCCGTGAGAACTGAAACCAGCCAGCTCCTTGGCAAGCCCAGCCTCATTTCTCATCTCGCTGCGCGTCTTTCTTCTTCCCCGCGGGGCCTGGCTCCAGGTGTGTCTCAGCACCGCAAGACACTTGGCTGTTGTTGCCTTGGCCTTGAAGGCTCGCTCCCGACAGAAGCATCCACATAGCCCTGAGCACGTTGCGGGGTGTGTCGGGGCCAGGAAAGGCTCTGCCCTCTCTGGGTTTCCCTCCCCCAAGGGTTTTCCTTCCTGCCTGCCTGGGAGTGGGAAGCAGCTGGGGTCCCTCCTTTCCGCCTGCCTTTTGGCCACAGCTTTAGATGTTGAATTGCAGCTCCCTGCCAATCTCGCCAGAAGGCAGCTGCGGCAAGGCAAGGAGAGGGGCCTTGGGAGTCCTGGGTTCAAATCCCGCCTGCCTCAGCTGCTGTGCAACCTGGTGTGTGACAGCCGCTTTGGGCCAGTTCATGTCTGTGGAGTGAGACTCTGGCGTAGTCCTGACTGGGTCATGGTCAGGATTTCACAAACCGTGCTAGAAAGACACCTGGCTTGTGCTGAGTCACCTTCAGGTTCTTCCTGACCGTCCTCCCCTCCCTCGGTCCCCGGTGGGAGGGGCTGCTTGCTGTGCCCCCTCCACGAGGACCGGCCCTTGCCAGCAGCCTCCATCAACTAGTGGTGGACGTGGTGCTTGCTCTGTGACAGCCTCCTCCGACATGGCGGGACCACAGTGCTTCCCCAGGGCTCAGGGGGACAGTGGCAGTGTGCACAGTTCCTTTCTGTCACTCGTGCCTCACCAGGCACGTGAACGCCCCGGTCAGAGCACGCAGTAGCTTGGCCCACACTGTCTCTGCCAGTCGTCGGCCGCCGCTGTCACATTTCTGGCTCCTCAGATCCTAGGAGCCCCACAGCAGTGTGATTGGCGGGCCCACCATGCCCACAGCTCTCCTTGTGGTCCTGGTGTCACCGCACAGCCTTGCAAGGGCTGTCTCTGAGCAGGTGCTCCTTGCTGCCCCCTCTGAACAGATGTCTCAGTTAAAATTCTCCCAGTTTCCACACCAACCCCTTCCCCTCACTGCTTGGTATCCCCTCAAATCTTTTTTCTCTAATCTTTCAGTTGAAGAATAATTTTCCTCAATTGTTTTTCCTCCACCAAAGAACAAGTCCATGGCCAAGGAGGAAGAAGCCAACTCAAGCATGTGGGGATTGCAGACCGCTCTGTCCCCAGCTTGCAGGGGACCCTGAGGACCACGAAGAGCCAAGCAGACAGCAGGGTGGTGTGTCCCTTGGAGCTGGGTGTGGTGTCAGGAGCCCAGTACCTATGCATGTGCCACCAATGACATCAGGGGAGGAAAAGAGGCCCACGACGAGCAGAGTGACAGTGTTTGCCCCTGCGGGCATGGGGGCTGCTGCGTGACTGGGGAGCTGGGAGACATGCGGGCCGGACCCAGCAGAGAGGTGCTTACAGCCAACAGCGGTTTTGGTGAGGAGAGTAGCGAGGTCATTCCCATCCCAGGTTTGGAGGGAGGAGCCTTGGGAGGAGCCTGTCAGGTGGGAGCTGGGTGACGAGGCTTCAGGTGAGTCAATCCGTCTCCAAGAAGGGTGGGGAGAAAGTGGGTGAGCCAGGAGGGGGAGGGATGAGAGGTGATGTGGCTGGAAGGAAGGAGGTGGGAGGGCCACAGAGCATCCAGCTGGCTGCCTGGGCCACCCCCTGGCCTCCACTCACCCCTCCTTTTCCACCCCTGGGCCGAGGACACACCTCGTCAGGTAGTTTTCAGATGGGTAAACTGAGTCAGGAGTCACTCCAGGCCCACAGAGGAGGGCAAGGAAGCCAAGTGGTGTAATCCCCAGGCTAGTCGTTCATTCACTCCCAGCTAGGACCCTCTCTAGCCCTGGTGGTCACTGTGTTTAAAAGGCACAGTCGTTCTGATTCATGCAGCAGTAACATGGCCACACTTTTGTCGAGTGTTCTGGGCTCTTGGCCTCCGTCCTCCCCCGCCACCGTACCTCGGCTAGCGCGCTGCACTCCTGACACCGCAGCCGCACACTGAGCCTCTGTCAAGGGTCGCCTTCTCACCACTTGTGCTGGAAGGAGGGAGGCGGGGGGCAGGGCCCGTGGCCACCCCAGAGATGAAGGACACTGTCCCAGGTCAGTAGCAAGGTGCCCTGGGGCAGCCCCCACAGCCAGTGTGTGCAAAGGCCACAGAGCTTCAGGTTGTGAAGGGACCTAGTGCTGCCCCATTCTAACTTCTTCCCAGGTTATTGGTTAATCCTGAGAGTTGATAGGACCATACAGTGTGAAATCTTTTATTCTGCTTTTTCAATGGAAAACCAAGCAGAAATCCCTGTCCTCCCACCTGATCAGTGACCTCCTACCTGATCACAGAGGGGAGCACTTGGTGGAGCCAGGGGCCTGGGCCCGCAGCCCCCCACCACCTGGCTGAGAGACCACAGGCCAGCACCTTGTCTCCTAGGGCCTCGGTCCCCCTTGGTTTCCTCACTATTACATTGGTGGGGGTGGCTGACATTTCTCCATGGCATCTCTGGTTGTCAATGTGATGTTGCCTAGAGTCTCAGAAACGTTGTGAGCAGGTAATATGGGCATAAGCAAGGTACCCAAAAGGAGGGGGCTACTTGACTTTTTTAAATGCAAGCATTTTATTTTCAAAGGTGACTTGGGACATGCAGGTGCTGCTCCAAAGGGATGAATGTTGTCTTGTGCTGCAAGGGGTGTCTGGACTGTTGTGGCTTGAGCTCAGTATTTGTGTGTCAGATAGATCTGGAAACCCACTTCTCCCCAGTAAGCACTGGGGGGACTTAGTCATGTGTCCTCTTGGAAGTGGAGCAGAGGTTCTCTGAGCTACTCAACAGGCTCTTCACAAAGCTCTGGGGACCAGCAGTGTGGTGAGCATGTGTGCGCGTGCGTGCATGCATGAGACAGAGAGAAAGACAGAGAGACAGAGACAGAGATGGAGAGATAGAGAGAAATGGGGAAACAGAGATAAAGGGCAAGAAGGACAAAGTATGTGGATGGGGTGAAGGGAACAATAAGATTAGGGTATCGTCACTGACCTCCAGGGTTTGCAGTGCACTGGGGGATCCTAACACGCTAACAAATACAGCAACGTTGCAGGGTAGAATAGGGCCATAACAGGGAGGGCAATGGAAAATGTGGTTAATTCTGGCTGAAATAACCATGGAAACCATGGAAGCCTTCCTGGAGGAGGCAGCGTTTGGCACACATTTTCCCTTCGGCATGAGCTGGGTATCTGTGGGAGACAGGGGAGGACTTCGGGCAGAGGGAACAGCAGCTGCAGGAGGGCTACTGGCTGCTGTCTAAGCCCTGGGCTCCGGGCCAGGCCTTCTTCACACCCATTTCTCCTCAGGCTGAGCCTCCGCTCTGGAGGCTGCACGGGGAACGCTGTCTTTGGTTTACAGGCAGTGATGGGAGGAGTTTCACTTCACTCAGCAAAATCTTTTCTTAGAACCATGGTTGGTTCTTGCAAAATTTTCTGGCCACGTAAAAGCCAAGAAGCGGTTTTCAAGAAGCTTTCCATGGCTGAGAAGGAATGTTCGAGGAAGGGCGGTGCATCATTGCCAAGACTCTTCCCATGTGCTCCGGTTTGCATGTTTGTCACCTCCAATCTCACACGGAAACTTAATTCCCAACGTGGCAGCTTTGAGAGATGGGGCCTTTAAGAGGCGACTGAATCGTGTGGCCTCTGCCCTCACAAATGGATTCATCCATTCGTAGAGTAATGGATTAATGGGTTAATGAATTAACGTGGGGAGTGGGACTGGTGCTTTATAAGAAGAGGACGAGAGACCTGAGCCAGCAGCTCAGCCCCTCACCATGAGATGCGCTGGGCCACCTTGGGACTCTGCAGAGAGTCCCCACCAGCAAGAAGGCCCTCCCCAGGTGTGCCTTCTCAACCTTGCACTTCCCAGCCTCCAGAACTGTAAGAAATAAATTTTGTTTCTTATAAATCACCCAGTTTAAGGTATTCTGTTATAAGCCACAGAAAACTAGAATGGACTAAGACACCGTATTCATGTCTCTTCACAGCTGGGATGCGGAGGAGGGAGGCAAAGAGATCAAAACTTGGGATGTCTGAGCAGAGCAGCGTCCTCCGGGCGACCCGTTCCCCCGGTGGTACACACTCCTCCATTCGTGCATTTTTTATCTGTTCATCCAACTACCACTGTCTGCCTTTGCCAGCTGCAGTGTTACAGGTGTGGAGGGACAGAGTGGGGAGAAGGTGAAGATTCTAGAAATGAAAAAGTGAGTTCTCTTTCTTTTAAAGTTGCAAATGAATGATTACTCCAGGAATGGCAGCTTGAAGCTGCAGTGATACGTGCAGAATAGAAAGTCGCTGTGTCTTGGAGAAGTGAGGAGGCATTATTTGTGCTTGGTTGTGCAGGATACGTAAGTAGGAGTTTACCCACAGAGACAAGAAAGAACGATGTTCCCAAAAGCAAAGCAGCAACTGCAAGGGCCACTGAAAGACAGAAACTCAAGTCATGGTCTATTGCTGTCATTAGATGTCACGCTGCCTCCTTGTACCTCTACTCAGCAGCAATGATTGGTTAGGAAGTGGTGTGTGGCCTTTCAGGGTGGGAGGACTTTTGCACGGGAATCTATCATCACTGTACAGAGCATTGCACCAGTTTCCAGAGATCGTTTGACACACCATTTTCATTTCCCTGGAGCAAATTACTCAGCCCCCAAATGATGGCATACAGGGGAACTTTCTGTTACTGGGGGCCAAGCACTCAACTACCTGTGTGCAAATCCTGCTGTTCCACCCACTTGCTGTGCGACCATGGGTAAGTTACTCAACTTCTCAGTGCTTTGGTTTCCTCACCTGCAGGGAGTAAGAACACCGGGCTCACGGGGACGTTGTGAAGGTGGCGGGAGACCGAGCCAGTGGAGGGTTTAGCACAGTGTCTGGGACCAAGCAAAGGCTCTGCACCTGGTCACTGAGGCACTGTCTCTTCCCTCTCAAGCACATTTCCCCCTGGACATCCTGAAACACACTCTGTGGCTGGATGTCTGGTTACAAGAGCCCCGGGTGTGATTGCTTCTTGTGTCTGCATCGGTTAGGATGTCTGTAGCAGCAAGCAAGACAAAGTGGATTCTTCCTACGATGTTCGTGTTTACTTCGCAGGAAGCCCAGAGGTGGACGGTCCATCCGTACGTTTCTGTGTCTCCCAATCTTTTTGCCCGATTTCGAGCCACGTGGCTGGCCATTAGCCAGTCTACCGAGCTTGAGCAGAGGTGTGGCCACAAAGGAGAGGGATGACATGTCTAAAAAGAAAAAGAAACACATCAGGCTCCTGTTTCCAGACGAGCATTGCCCTCTGAGGTGACCACCTGGGCGGCAGGGCACTTCTTCCAATATGCTGTGTTGCTCAAGCGATTTTGGACTCTTTTACCAGAATCTTCCCCAAAGGAAAATTATGATGACATACAAACATGAATATTAATTTTCTCCCTTTTGATGTATTTATGAGGCTCCCAGTTGGACAGATATTTTGTGTGTCCACTGTACACAAGCAAGCGAGGAACCCCCCATTTACTAAGCAGTGAGTGCCTTCCGGACTCTGCATGGGCTGTCCCGGGCACTTCGTAATGACCCCGAGCAGCTGGTATCATCATCCCAGTGTAATGGTGAACAGATGCAGGATCGTGCATGTAAGTGGCATCCGTAATGTCACACCGGAGCCGGGCGGCGCTAAGACCCGGGGGCTGAGGCCCCTTGCTTACCATGCGGCCTCCGCAGGCGTCGCGGTTGCCCTGAGGGGTTGCGATGAGTGGGGTGGGTAAGCATGGAGGTGGGGGAGAAGGCTGGAAGCGTAGGTCGGTGCTGGTTTGCGGACGTTGAGGACTTTCTATTTTATTTCTCAATCACGGCAAAGCCCTTGCAGATTTAAACAAGGAAATACTTTATTGGACAGCATTTTAGAGGGATTAATTTGACAGTGATGTGATGGGAAAGAGATCTCGAAGGCCGAGAGACCAGTGAGGAAGCTGTTAAACTAGCCGAAACGGAGCCTCATGTTTCTAAGACGTTTGGAGTTCACGAACAGCCCAGCTTCCCCTCAAACTTAAAGAGACTAACATAGGTGTTCCAATATATTATTTTGCCCAAATGAGGACATAAACAACAACAAAAACAACCACCTAGTCACACTCCCGTTTCCTAAGTGAAAAGACGTGTTATCCTCCATAAACAGGAAGGATGTTGCTATGGAAAGACAGCCCTTCCCAAAAAGGACGTGCGGAAGCTTCTATCAGCATAGGGCTTCCCCTCCCAACTCACACCCACGCACACACATGTTTGCTGTTATTTTTCTCATCTCAAAACAGAAAAGCAAAAACTTTGTTCTGGACATGCTACTAGTCTTCAATCCAGCTCCAGGAACCACTGTAGCAGAACGTAAGAGGGGGTCCCTCCCAAATGCTCTGTCTGGGAATGGCCCTTCTCCACTCAAGGAGCACACCCAGGGACCTGTGCTAACACCCACGGTCCTACCTGGACTAATCCAGGTGCTGGCATCAAGGCTGGGCTGGTCCAACCCATGGGCTGGCAGCGGCCCATCAAACCTCTCCTTCCAGAGTTCACGCCAAATGACAGAGGCTGTATTTAGACCAAAAAACACTTGAACTGAAGGGTCATAAAGGGTTGAAATAATCATTTTGGGGCATAAACTAGGTAAAAGCAGGGGAACAGGGCCAATCTTCAGAAAGAAGTCCAGGCAAGAAACCACATGGCCTTAGAAGGGAAAAGAGAGCTGGAAGTGTTTCGGCCTCATCTCTGACACCTTCCCAAGTCTAATCGCATTTCCCGTGACTCCCCCTCCATTTCCATCTTTGTGTCAGTGAGATGGCCCTGAGACTCTCTATGATCCCCTTGGGTCGACTGGTTATTTCTTACAACCAAAGAGCCTTGCCTACTACTGAAGTCAAGACAAAGGCAAAGATCATGATATAAAAGAAAGGACAGATGGAGAAACAGGAAAGGAGAAGTGAATAAAATTCAGCAAGGCTGTGGAGGAGACACCTGAACCTCAGGGGATGCTGACCACAGACAGGAGCGTGTGGGTAGGACAGGGGAGGGGTGGAGACAGGAGGGCACAGGGCTTGGTTTGGGCGTTGGGTAACTGACTTGGGAGGGTGGGGGTCCGGATGCCCCACGGAGCATCCCTGGATAACACTGAGCTGGCAGAGGTGAATGGAGGCTGGAGAAACCGCAAAGGCCGGGGCGGTTGGTTTCCTAGCCCCTGGCGGTGCGCAGCAGACGCCCCTTGAGTGCACGTGAGGACGGAGAGAGTGCGGGCGGCGCACACGGGGCTGCGCCAGAGCAGTTCTCACAACTGGTCGCACCACTACATTTCAGTATAGTAATTCTGGTGCAGGATTTAGAGATGGAAGAGGTACCGGGTCCAAGGGAGGGCAGGGAGGAAGGAGGAGCTGGGAGGAAAAAGGTGATGGACAGAATCCAAGTACAAAGAAGGGAGAAAGGGGGTGAGGGTGAAGGGGTGATCATTGCCCGAAAGGCAACTATCTCTTTTTCAAACGGTCTGATGGCCCTGTGTCAGGTGACATGCAGGCTTCATTTCAAGAGGAGGTTGTTGGGTCCTGGTCCTGACTTCTGAATTAAAGCACTGGTTCTGAGGCCCAGATTCCACATTGTAAACAAGCTCTCTAGCTAATGCTTCTGGCCCCCAATGTTCGAGAATTTGTTTCCGCTGCTGTCAGAGGATTGGCTGTGTTTATTTCACATGATCTCTTCTGCAAGCACTTAAAAGGGTTTCTGGTACCCGTTTATTATGAAGAAAACCAACAATTCCAAAGCCATGCTGCACATCTTCTAGATCCACGCAGGGTGCCACTGCTGATATCTTAGCAGTGGTCCCTAACTTTTTTGGCACCAGGTTCCGGTTTCATGGAAGACAATTTTTCCACGGATGTGGGGGAGGGGGTTGGGGGATGGGTGGTGCCAGCTGAGCAGCTGTAAATATAGATGAAGCTTCTCTCACCTGCCTGCCGCTCACCTCCTGCTGTGAAGCCTGGTTCCTAAGTTTCATGGAAGACAAATTTTCCACAGATGGGGTGGAGGGATAAGGTGGGGGGTGGGTGTGCAGACCTCAGGCGGTGGTGTGTGGCCCAGTTCCTAACTGGCCTTAGACTGGTACCAGGAGGTAACCCAGGGTTGGGGATCACAGTTATAAAGGATGGAATCCAGACGATATCTCCTCTCTATACAACCAGGACAAAGGTAGCACCAATGAAGTTTTCCATGTCCCTGCAAGAAGACCCATTGGTGGGTCCCATGTCTGCAGTGTTGCTGGCATTGCAGCAAAAGAGAGAGACATGCCCCTCTCTTTCTGGCAGCGAGGAAACCTCTCTACACTCCCTCTTTCAGCATCATAAGAGCAAGGCGACTCCTGCCTGCAGAACTCTCTGTGTGGTGTCGGGTCCGTGGGCCCAAGAGGGAGGTGAGCTGCATAGCCCATGTGGGATATCTTGATGTGTGGTCTTCAGGCTAAGATGTACATTCCTGACTGCCTCAGCTCTTTCTTGGGTGATCAGAGTCATTTGGTTCTACCCACAGACATCATGGTTGTCATTGCAGGAATGTCCTGAGTAGCAGTTTAGAGTTGGGTTTTGAACAAAAGGCATCCATGCCTTTCAGACAATGCAAGAGCAACAAAACTGACTCTGATACATGCATTGTGCCATTTAGGATTATTTTGGCTGCCAACAACAGAAGATCCGATGATTTCAAAGGACATTGTTTCCTCCAACGCAAGAGCAGGCGCTGCAAGAGGGCAGCATGAAGGCAGAAATCAGCACCTGTCCTTGGAGCATTTCTGGAAGCATGAGCAGGTGGGCAGTCAGGACGACCCGACTCTGTGAGTGAGCCACAGGGGCGTCTTCTATGTGTCACTGTGGTTCTTCAGTTGTGCCAATCTGGCGCTGGGAAAGTATCCCTGGGCCTCAGTTTCCTGCTCTAAAGCCGCTGGCAGAGCACCAGTAGTCTTTCCAATGCACCTTCCTGCGTTCAAGGGCTAGTCCCACAGGGACCAACACTGGCTCCTTTACTTGGTTCATGATCACTTAAAAGAGACTCCATCCAGAGTGATGTGTGGAGGGAACTTGTATGTGAGGGGGGGCGAGGCTTCAGGGACAGGGCGTGGCTCTGAGAGGCTCTGCTTGCAAAATAGGGCTGTGCTGGTGTAGGAGCCTGGCTGCAGGGCGGTGGGCTGGGGCCATCAGGGGCCTGAGATGGGATGGGCTGAAAGGGTATGTTCAAGGCGAAACCTTGAGAAGCAGATCCCAAGGCCCCTGGATTTGGCCAATTACGTCAAACAGAGGAGCGAGGCAGGAAAGACGGCCCTGGCAGTGCTATTTGGAACAAGTCTACTCTTTTCTCCAGCAGATTTTCCCGGAGCGTCTGCCACAAAATGAGCCAGATTCTGTTAGATGCTGAGGTTTCAAGAGAAGGTAGAGAAGACAGAAATGGATCATGTATAGAGAGATTCATTGTTTTTTAGTTACCGCCAGACTCTCCCCCTCTTTTAAACCCTGTGCATCCCTTTCTCATTAACTGAAGGCTCATTTTGTGCCAAGTGTTTCATAACTGTCACTGCATGTAAATCTCTGAAGTAGGCATAGTTATTAATATTTTTGTTTTACAGCTGGTGAAACAGGGCCTGCTGCTAGTGACACTAGGGCCCCCGGGTCTGTCTTGGTGAGAAAACCAGCACATTTCTCTTCCCCCTTGTGCCCCTGGGTTATTTAATTATTTGCCTTTTATCCCTCACATATTACAATATTTTATTTTTATTTAGAATCAAGTAATATATACACGAATATTGTAACAATTGACTAGTTCCAAGATTTCTGATGAAAAACAGTGTGTTCTTGCCTGTCTTCTCCCAATTCTTCCTGCTTCCCACTTTCAAATGTTAGCTAGTTCCATTTTAAAGGTACCGGGCAAGTGATGCTCTTTTTTGACTTGTTACTCTTAGACATTATTTATTGTCTTCAGGCCATGAAGTTTTGTCTCTCTGAACTGGACACCATCTGTCTCTTCCAGATGTGTCCTTCTCCCCCCAGCGTTCCCCCTGGAGAACGACCTCGGTGGGTGCAGCAGACCCCAACCGCTGGCTGCAGGTTGGGTCTGGCTGACAGGTGGCAGCAGCAGGAGACAGGATTGGACGGGGAGGCAGGGGCTGGGCGATTTGTTCTCCTGGATAGCCCCCTCCTCCTCTTCTGGAAGGCAGCGCCATCCACAGAGCTACACGCTTAGGTTCCGGTAATAGCTGCTTCCTTGCTCTTGAGCATTCAGCCCTAGAGGTGGCAGTAACTCCTGCTGTTGTTGGTGCCAGCTACTGCACCATCTTTGTCTTCCTAAACACTGTCCACGCTTTTATATATAATGCTTTATTGCAGTTTGATACCACTCACCCCACCCCATGCCCATACAATGTACATCCTCTCAATATAATTATGTCATAGTTTTGCCAACATTAGTTGTACAATATTTACATTATTAAACTACATAAATATTCCTGACTACGTAGCCATGTAGAGAATTATCATTTAATTCTTTCCACATGCTTCACCAGATCTGTTAAGTGCCTTTAAATGTTATTTTCCAAAGGTTCAAATGTCATTAATTTTCTACATCTTTTTCTTTGGGTGGGGGGCAGGTGTACAGTGAACCAGCCTCCACAGTACATAGAACTCGCTGCCATGCATTCTGAAACTAAAATCATAACTAACAACGTGATGAAGTCAGGACGTTTAACTCTCAAGGATCCCTTCATTGGTCTAGAAGGCTTTGGCAAATATTGCGACCACTTTATAGATCCTAAATATTCTGCTAGACTGACACTGTCACCTCTTGCAAATGTGTATTATCATCACCCCTTTCAAATAGCCCATTTTAAGTTTGCTAACTTCTAGTTGTAGGGTCTGCCTTCTCCTCCGCTGCTGAGTATCACGGTATCTATTCTGTCCCTGATCATCACAAGTTCTAGCTGACAATAAGCCAATTTTTGGATGCGTTTTTCCATAAAAAAAAAAAGCCAATAGATTTTATTGGTAGGATTTAACCTCTGGCTGGAAGGATTTAACCCTTCTTACAATGTAGTTCTTATAAACATAAGATCAATAGTTTAAAATTCTGAAATTCTGGTTTTATTTTTCATTACCTTTTCTAGAGATCTTTCCCTGGAGCCCTCTGTAAGTTGGCTAACATACTGGAACTTTCCTCTGGCATCACCTCTGCTACTTCCCTTTGCCCCCTCCTGTGCTAGATGTCCTGTTCCCTGGATTCCATACCTTCCTATTTCTTGATTTACTCCCTTGTTTTGCTGTAGCATATCCTCTAGCAGCTTTGTATGAAAGAATGCATGGAAGGTAAATTTTCTTTAGTTCTTATGTATCTAAAAATATATTTATTTGACTTTTCACTTGATTTATATTTGGACAGTGTATAATTTTAGACTAAAAATTATTTTTCCTCAAAAATGTGAAATATTGCTCTATTGTCTTCTAGTAGCAAGTGTTACTGGAAAAAGTCAGCCTGAAGCCATTGATCCTCTTTTTTGTTTGTTTGTGATATGTTTCCTCTAGAATTCCCTTTTTCCTCCTAATATTCTGAAATTTTATGACATATGACTTTGGTATGCATCTTTTAAAATTTATTGTGCTGAGCTTTAGTGGTTTTTTCAATCTGAGAATCTTAGTTTTTAGTTATGAAAACTTTTCTTGTATTCTTCTTTGTATGTACAATTTCCTTTCTTCCAATTTATACGTTGCTTCAGGAATTCCTGCTATTTGATTTGAAACTTGTGGATTGAATTTTTAATTAAGTCTCTTATCTCTTTCTCTATGGTTCTGTTTTTTGGGATATTTCTTTGACTTTATGTTTCAATTGTTTATTAAAATTTTAATGTTCCTAGTTCTTGTCTTCTGATTATTTCATTTTGAAAGCATTTTATTCTGGTTTTACATATTTGATATCTTCTCACTTTTTCTAAGGAGAGTCACCTGATTTTTTATTTTTATTTTTAAAGTTTTCTTCTGTTTCCTGTGTTGTCTTTGTTTCTCCTGGATCCCTATTTTTGCTGTGTCTGTTTTAGTTTCACACATTTTAAAGTCTTACTTCACCTGCCTGGAGACCCTTAGCTAAGTGGAAGCTCTGTGTTTCCAACATGGGAAACAGTTTTTGCCTGGTGGGCATTCAAAGTAGGGTCTCTCCCCTATTGCACTATCCCTATTGCAATAGTCACGAATAAAGTCTTCCTTACCACTTTTACAAGTGTCAGAATAATTTTTCAACACTGGCAGTTGGGAAGCAGTGTACAATCCGTGCGCTCAGTGACTGCAATGGGATAGGAAAGCTGGCCTTTGCCTCAGGAGCTCTTTGCTGGACCTGATTGGATAGCTACACAGGGGGTCACATTCTAGGGCACGATTGTTCAGATTGTAACCTGCAACCCACTAGCAGATAGTGAAATCATTTACTAAGTCACATTAACATTTTAAAAATGAAATAGAACAGAGTTAGGAAACACCATTTGTACTGCCTACCGGTGGGTAAGTATTGACTCATGAAACCTTTGTTTCAGTTTCTGTGTGTGTGTACCAGGTCAAGGTATGAATATATAATTTTTACCATGGAAACTGGTTAAAAAAATAAAATCTGAAAGTCATGGGCCTAGTAAGTGGATTTGGACCTTTTGCTTTGTTTTTCTAAGAATAGCTTTACCAGTAGGCTGACTCTATTATCTCTATTTTAGAGGGAATAGATTTGGTTATGTGAGTTCTTAGCCACTGGGTACTAGTATACTGATTTCTCAGTCTTTATTTTACTTTAACCTTGCCAGCTTCTCCTTTGGCTAAAGCATTTTCTTAACGTTATCTTCCTTTACAAAGCCAGGACACATAAGATTAGAGCTTCATTTCTGAAGCTGACGGGCAAATGCAAATGTGTCAGTGTTAAAGACTAGCAAACAGATCAAAAGCAATAACCAAAACAACCCACACTTTTCTGGATGGGGTAGAACTAAGCCTTTGTGGAACATTTACATGTTAAGTTATTAGCTCTTGGGAACCTAAGGAAGGAATACTGAATTCTTACCTCATGGTGGTGGTAAGAATTGTGTAGCAAAGGATTAGTGGTGAGATTTAATGCTTAGAATTACAATATAAGTACAACAAATTCTATAGGTGGTTCTACAGAAGAGTAGTAAGAATGCAACAGATCCTTGGGGGGCTCATGAGGCTGGCGCATCAGCCCATGTCTGGGGTGCCTTTGACTTAAACTGGCCCATACCCAGACCCTTCACTGTTTTGATTTTTGTAGGAAGAAAACTCCACCACCAAATACCCTGCAGCTCCGGGAGGACATAAACATGAGAGGAGGGTAACCTAAGCTCAGGTGAGCCCCACCTGGAAGGTAGCAAACCGGAGGCGAGTGGGGAGGACCTTTTGGGAGGACAGAGAGAGACAGGACTTCATGATTGATGAAGATTCACAATTAGCCTGCTTTGGCTACTGAATATAGAGAGAGTTCAATTATCTTGGGATTTGTTTTAAGTTCATCTTTTGTACCACTTTGGTTTAATGCTAACTATCATTTGGTGAATTTATTTAAAGAATCAGATCCTGAAGCAGACTTGTTTCCTTCTTTTTGTGACCAAAAAAAAAAAAAGTGTATTAAGACTGCAATATAACCTAAAACACTTTACTTAAAAAAAACAAAACAAAACTGAACATAAAAAGACCCAGTCCATGGAATATAGAAATTGTAGAAACCAAGTAACAATTAGAGCGGCAGGCTGACATTTGGTATAAGAAGGCTCCCTCTTCTTGAACTAGCCATCAAGTGCTGCAGACCTTTCTCTCTTTCATTTTTTTCAATTGATTTACTTTTGGATTTTAAGAAAGCCATGGAATAGCTTTATTTTTGAATATTTTTGTTTGGTTGGGAAGTAAATGCTTGAAAAGTCAACCACAAGGGGAAACTTTTACTGATCAGAGGACAGACTTGCACCGCCTTCACCCCTTGCATGAAAGTCGCCATTCTTTTTAAAATTGCTATTTAATTATTTATTACTCAATATTTTATTTATTTTACAGTCAAAGCTCCCTGGAGGAGGAAATTCCGTTGCTTTGGTGTAGAGCTCTTCGGGAGAAGCAGAGGAAGGTCTCATTGCTCAGCGATCAGCGGGGATTGCGCGGGAAGCACCAGGCTTGGTGAGCACAGTCTTAACGATAATGAACATGTAAGATTCGCCCTTGGGCACGGTGCCAGACACTACCTGGGTTCTGTCATTTAGCCTACTCAACATGAGATAGGTGTTCTGGCTGTCCCCATTTTACAAATGAAGACACTGAAGTAGAGTGAGGTTAAGCCACTTGCCCAGGTCAGGGCCAGGAATGAATCTCCACAGCCTGATCCCAGCGCCTTGACACTGACCAACCTTGCAATGCTGTTTGCTCCTAGAAGTTCCCCCTGACTAGTTGCAAACTGGCAACCAGGCATTTCTTGTTGCCAAAGGTATAAATAAAGGAATGTGCAAAGTCTTTTTTTTTTTAACCTTCAAAGTAAGCAGAAAAGATAGATGCAGAAATAGAAGGGGAAAAAAAGATATAGATAAAGTAGTAATTATTTAATAGCTCAAGTTTAGAAAGGAACCATGTCGTATGTGAGTTTTTGTATTTCTTTAAATCTTGCTTTAAATGACTCGCCATTTCTCTCCTGCAATGGCGTTTGAGCATTTATATCCTTTGCTATCACATTGGCAGTTCTTGCAGCGGGTGCACCTGGGCCTGTTTGTTACCTTGCCTTTGTCAGAATGTCTGGCTAGGTCGAGCTGCACAATTTTGCACATGACTGTGCTCTTTTTAATAGTGGTGGGATGGAACTTACTAAAAATTCGGAAGTGACAGTCAACGTCACTGCCTTGGTGGTTGCTTCCAGTCTGACCCTCCTCTTGGGCTATTCTTTTCCTGATTATTTTTTACCATGTCTTCAATGGGCCTTCCTTTTATGTGTATGCTCTTGTGCTTAGTGGCCGAGGTACTAATGTGACTGCTCCTCAGGCAGCCTCTGGTGTGGGTTCAGAAGCAAAGAAGAAAGGACATTTCTCATGGCAAGGGCGTTTCAAGGTAAGCTAGAAGGAAATCCATCTGCAAAATTTTGCTTGGTATTGCAGACCTCAAACTTCACCAGAATGAATGTGGCTCTTTTATTTAAGCATCTCTGTTTCAGCAGCCAGGATAGGAAATCTATGTCCCCTTATTTATTTATTTATTTTGAGACAGAGTCTCCCTCTGTTGCCCCGGCTAGAGTGCTGTGGCATCAGCCTAGCTCACAGCAACCTCAAACTCCTGGGCTCAAGTGATCCTTCTGCCTCAGCCTCCTGAGTAGCTGGGACTACAGGCATGCGCCACCATGCCCGACTAATTTTTTCTATATATTTTTAGTTGGCCGATTAATTTCTTTCTATTTTTAGTAGAGACGGGGTCTTGCACTTGCTCAGGCTGGTTTCGAACTCCTAACCTTGAGCCATCCTCCTGCCTGGGCCTCCCAGAGTGCTAGGATTACAGGCATGAGCCACCGCGCCTGGCCTATGTCCCCTTATTTAATAATCACATGTCATATATTGCAGGAGATGACGCAGATTTGTTCTTATTTTTTGGTTAACAATGAAAGGGAAGACAAAAGAGAATATGGTTGAAAGCGCAGGAGTAGAACTTTCAAACAGAATTTTCAGTTCCTAACACAAGGGAAGTTTTTCCAGATCTAAACTCTCCAAATGAGAGAGTCACACCATTTCCTTTCATTATTAGAAATAACATTATCATCTAAATCTGTTAGGGAAAAAAATGGTGCAATTTTAATGTGCACCAGAAGCATCGGGTTGATTTTTTTCCCCTCTGGATTTTATTTTTAAAGTCAGAATTGGTTTCTAGCACCCAAAGTGTCCACTGCTGACACGGATAGTGAGATTGAGTAGTTGGCAATATGTCTCTTCCGTGAAGAGCTTCTGCTCAGCTCCAGTTTGAATAGATAGAATGTTGGTTTAGTTGGATTTTTCTGAGTCACTGTAAAGTTAGCTTCAGGCAAATTTGTATCCACTTCTGAAGGAGGGAACTGGAAGGCCAGTGAGAAACCAGTTTGCTGGTGAGGGGGCATCACACACCAGAAGGGAGCAACTGTGGGGGCTCCGGAGCCAGGAGGCTAGAAGGCAGGGCTAGGGTAAAATTGTTGAAAAGAGCCACTATAGTCCTTTAGGAAAGAAAAAAAAAAGCATCTGAAGAATTTGTCAATTCAGCATTTATCCAGCATCTACTGTCTGGGGCAGTGATTCCGAACCCGTTAGGAGTTGGAGCAGCCTGTTGGAACTGTTTGCTTAATAATATGATTGCTTTTTCTCCCTCTTCTTAGAAATAATGCACACATTAAAATAAAACTAAAGTGAATTTAAATTTGCATAGTTTTGAAATACATTTTTTAAAAATACAGGGTTAAAAAAAATTTCCCTTGAAATAATTATAGTGCTCTCTAGGGAGTCGTGAAAGCATAACTTGTTGAGAGCAGCCTGCCTTCAGACTTTCGTAATGACCTGGTGACTCAGCACTGGCTGGCTTCCCAGGAGTCCGTTCCCACTGTGGGGAATAATTTTCCATGCCTGGGGGACTCCCCTGGGAGACACCTTCTCTGATTCCTCTAGTCAGAGAAGTGCGTGGACTGCCCCCTCCTCTGCTGCCTGCCTGGTGGCTACTGTTCGGCTGGGCTCGGCTGGGCCGCATCTCTGCGTGACTTAGCTCCTCTGTTCCATTTTCAAGCCTTTGCCAGAGGGTCTGGGCTTGCTCCTTCTGTGTATTGAAGGAAACTTTAACCTCTGTTTTGGGGGTTAGGGCTCTTGCTTGTCCTAAGTCGAATCAGAACAAAGTTTTCAATATTATGTCTCTTTAAAAAGATATGTGTTTTGAGATAACCTGAAGTGATTTAAAAATATGAGTCACTGGGAAACATTTATTGATGGAGGCATTCACCAAAACTCCTCATGGTGACAGATTTAATTTCCTAAAATCTGAAAGACAGCAGTGCATAGGTTGAACTAGTTAGCAAAGTGACCACTTCCGTCTTTCGAAGAAACCTGTTTTTGAACAGTGGGGCAAATGTCTTTCTTTTTTTACTGCTTTGAAAGAAGTAAAGATTTGGAACTCAGAGTTCTGGACGAATGCCTGTTGTTGAATGAGTTCTGCAGACCAGTCCTGTACAGAGAGGTCTGGGCGCCCTGAGCGGGTAACAGTGTCTTCCTGCTGTGTGTAAATCCACCGTCCAAATATTTGATCTGGGGCGTGGCTATGCACTTCCTTCTGGTTTGTTAGCTTTTCCTGGCTAAGGTCAGGGATGAGATTCAGAGCAAAATTTAGATATCCAAACTCACCAAAATGCAATCCCTTTTACTACGGTGACAGCCCTGAGCAAGAGATTCTCTTTGCTCATTGCTTGAAGCCAGCATTTCCTGAAAGGGCTCATGACTCTGGAAACAGTTGAATGTCAGTAGGGAAAGACCTCAGCTAAGCTTCTGGAATTGTTTCTTCTGTTTCCACATTTCTATTCTCTATTTACCCTGTTCTCTGTTTCCTCCCACAACCCTCCTTTCTCTTCTTCCCAGTTGTCGGTTGGTACTGAGAATTGATGGGCTGTTCATGTAATAATTGGTATCTGAAGGAATCATCAGTGGATGCCAAGCCTCCATCTGCGTGGCTCTCGGGGCACAGGGTATCACACGTGCCAGTGTATCTCCCCAGCGTCACTTACTAATTGCATGGGGAAAAGGCACCTTCACAATGGAGAGGTCTGGTGGTCGCCACTGGACTGAAGTGACCAAACTTGACTGAGCACTGATCATGAGACAGCCCAACTTTATGTGTCTCCTGACAGGATGCAGCGTAAAGTACACACCTCTCCATGAAGCGTTCTTGCCGAAAAAGTTTACCCGGAAGCTAATTAAGCCTCTGGACATGTCCTTCAATTTACAGGAAATGCAGGGGATACACTAAGGACAAATTCAACAGCAGTATGA
This sequence comes from Lepilemur ruficaudatus, assembly GCA_963574885.1. NCBI lineage: Eukaryota > Metazoa > Chordata > Mammalia > Primates > Lepilemuridae > Lepilemur > Lepilemur ruficaudatus. The sequence continues at coordinate 45,575 of CAUYRT010056177.1, forward strand.
AGAAGCAATCAGATCCAGAATATGGGAAATTTTACAAGAAAACTGTCCTGAACTCTTGAAAAAAATCAACATCATGAGTAAAATGTGGGTTGGGGGTCTGTTTTAGATGAAAAGATTAGAGGAGTCTAAAGAGACATAGCAGTCAGATGTGGTGTGTTTGCCTTGATTAGATCCTGGTTCAAAACGATTGCCACCAAGAAGATGATGAAGGACAGAAAAAAGACAATCATAAGAGACATTTTGGGGGCAGATTGGAGTATGGACTGGATAGCAGCTGACGGTGAGGAATTATTAGTTTTCTAGGGTGCGAGAATTGCACTGTGGTTGTTTAGAAGAACGTCCTGGTTCTGAGTTGTGTGTTGAAGCTTCGACATATCACGCGCATGAAGCTGAGACCTGCATTCTCGGGGCTCAGGGAGAGCCCGTGAATATGCCAGAGTGGTACAGCTGTTGAGTCTGGGTGGCTGGCATGAGTATTCATTGTACCATTCTTCTAACTTCTATGGTTGTCTCAATTAAAAAAAAGAGAAGTTGGGAAAAATGAAAACAACATGATGGAGGGCTTGGTGGGGCCAGGGAGGAGACGCTCTCCCAATGCGTGTAAAGGAAAGCCAGCCTCGGCCTGCGGAAAGCACAGGGTTAACTCCTTCCAGAGCCAGGCTGGGGAGGGGATCCCCCTCAGGGGCTCCTCCCGCTTCCGCTTCCGGTCTGGTGTCTGTGGGCACCATGCACTGCCTTCCCACAGCAGCCCTCTGCCTAGCCTAGCATTTATTACCACCTGGCCCAGCTGCCTCGCCTCTTTTCTCAACCTGGGTTGACTCCGTCCCTTTTAACTTTTAACTTCATACTTTCTCTGGATTCTTTTCAGTTTTGACTTGATGCAAACCATTTTCCTCACCTGGCTTGTGGGTGCTGCCATGCTCCACCCACGGTCCTCTCTCCTCGGTCCTCTCTTCTTACTCATTCTGCAGGGACATTTAGAGGTATTCCCCTTTGATTAAACCTACCAGAGGCAATTTGTTGTCTACTAGAGGCCCTGCCCTGAGTCACAGTCGTGGGCGTGTGTGTTTGATAGTGATGGTGATAGTGGTTGGGGAATCCATTTACCATCCTGTGTGCTTTTTTGTTTCAAAGGGTTTTTTTTCTTTCTTTTTTTTTTCTTCAAAAGGTTTTTGATCTAAAGTAAATGCATGGTAAGAGGATGAATGTCTGGAAAGTGCTGTTGACTACTGCTAAGTATCAGCTGCCCCATCTTGCAGTTAGGGTCCATGAATCATCTCATCCACATCTATAGTCCTGGGTACCCAGTACTAGCAGGGCTCTGATTTGGGCTCAGGACCAAGCACTGGCTCCTGCAATCAAAGCGATCTAGTCTGATCCAGTAGTCCGTGGTATGTCCTTTAGGATTGCAGAATTCACAATTCAGTTGTAAGAACAAGGTAACAAGCACTAAATGATGTATAAGAAATGGAACCAGCGAACATACCTAACTGTCTACCCACATCAGTGAAGCAGAACTTTCAGCAGCCGGGTGCTTCCCACGGAATCTAGTGAAATAGGCAGAAGAACTGCCTCTGTCTCTGGGAAGAGGGAGCAGGGAAGACCAGGAGTCCTCCAGTCCAAAGCACCGCATTGTAAGGTTTTGGTGTCCAGCTCATCTTTTTCATTCTTTGTTGTGGTAGCGCAGGACTCACTTCACATGACAGACTCCAGGCCTCTTCCGCTATTATCCCAATCGCCTTTGTAAGGCTCAAAACTGCAGCTTCTAAGTTGTTCTGTTGTGAGGGATTGGAAATACATGGTTGCAACTTCAGGGTAAGGGTGGCAGAGTGAAGCCATACATTTACAATATTTTCCCCAAGTTTTGCTAAAAGAAAATAAAGAGTCAGAGAGAGAGAGAGATAAAAAGAGGACACATAAAAGAAACAATAATTAGAAAGGGTTTTCAATAATATTGTTGGAAGCTAGGGGACAATGGTGCAATGCCTTGAAATACCTGAAGGGAAAGTAATTCCATCCTAGAATTCTATGCTCAAACTCTAAGTTGAGTATGTGGAAGAATAAGAAAGGCATTTTCTAGACATGTAAGGCTCAAAACATTTACCTCCCATGCTACTCAAAAAACCATGGGAGAAATTGGTCTCTCCAAAATAAGAAAATAAAATAAGGAAGAAGAATGCACAGAATGCTACCAAAGAGGGAACTAACACACAAGAAAGATGGAGGGGATTCCAGAATACAGTGAACAAGGTCTAGGAGGGCAGACTCACGCTGGGCAGAGAGGGCCACCAGTCCCACCTATGTCACCAGAAGCCCCCAGCAGAGTTCGAGATGGCCCAACAGTCTGAAAGTATTGGGAGGCTTAGACAGGTGGTTGAGAGTTTGGGATTGAATTGACGGTAGACAGAGACAAAACTCAGCAAAAGAAAAAGGACTGTTTTTAGCTTCTGGAAAACAGTTTAGGAAAGGAAAAGTCATCACTATACTATGTGGCTCAGCTGTGAATGGAATTTTCAGAGTCACGGTAACATGCAGTGGATAGTGATCTTATTAAATTGAACAATAGAAAATATTGGTGGTAGGATGGAAGGCATGGAGGGGGCGTGTGAGAGAGTGTGTTGAGGATGTAGTAGGAAAGCAACCCCAATAGCAGTCTTCCATAAGTCCATAGCAAATGCTAAAAATTAAAAAAAAAAAAAAAAACAGCAAATTGCGACATATGTGTGTTTGACTGGGGTTGACCCAGGTAGTGGCTAATCGGGGTTGGGAGAGCTTGTCTTCTTTTTTGTAACAAGGCTGAAAACGGTACCAAACGAGCCTGTTCTGTGTATCTTTCTGGTTGTGACATTCTGAAAGAATTCTTCCGATCTCACGACTATAATAGGACCTCACGCTCTGGGCAAGAGGTCACAAAATGGTAGCCTGCTAAGGGTGTTTTGTGTGACTTCCATAGTTTTATTTTTTTAAATAAAAACATTTGAATTAATTGCCAGTAATTACAAATCAAGAGATTTTGAGTAAAATTCTAGATTTCTAGTTTCTCTGGAAAGAAATCAGAAGACACAGCAAAACAAATGCCTGCACAACAGCAGCTGACTAAAGCTAAAGGGCAGGATCCCAGGACAGGGCTGTGCCCCCAAGGCGCCAGAGGCCCCCAGCGCTGACCGCTTCCTACCTCCCACCACCAGTGTTTTTGGTTACAGGCCTGGCCTCTGTTGGCATTTGCATACTAGGTATCAAAATACTACTTTTCCTCTTTCACCTTTTGAAAGCAATCTAAGAAAGTTTCTCCCCCCCTCCACTTGTTTTCTATTCCTTCTGAAGATGGATTTTATGCAATCTATTAGGCACAGCATAGACTGAGTTCAGTTACTGCACTGAGAAAGAACCGGTTATGAATCCAAATTCTACCAAGTTCTGTGACCTTGAGCAAGCCACTTAACTTTGCTGTCCCTCAGTGTCTGCAGTCGTGTGATGGTCATATAATTGTAAAGATTAAACATGACGATGCATGTGAAGCTCAATGCCCACTACATCGTTAACAGCCACAACACTTAAAGCAAAGTATCATAGATGTGCTGGAGTATCTGCAAGCAGATGTGGGTATTTCCAAAAATCTTTTCATCTGTAAGAGACAAGATGAGATTCTGATCCTCTACCCACCTTGGCCAATTGCTGTTCAATGCTGTCATTGGGTGTCATCTAATTGTTTTAAGGATGTTGATTTGTCTGGGAAAAGAGAATACCGAAGTTTAAGATTTCAAGCCTAGAAGTATGTGGGCTCTTTAAATAATTTATGTCCACAGACATTTACCAAGAGTTTGCCATATTTCAGACACTTTGATGGTCTCCAAGTAAGGTATTTTTTTTCTAAGAGGACCTCACAGTTTAATGAAATATGATTCTTTACTAAGAGACACAGAGACTCATTGTGGCAGTAGGAATTTAGAAAGAGGAACGCTTTTCAATTGTGTGTTTCTATACATACTAGAATGTGCTCCTGGACATTGTCAGGGTTTGTTGCCTGAAGTTTTGCCTTGGAATGGGATCTACAGTTATCTGTTCACACAGGATTAGAAGAATGCTTTCTGTAGCTCTGCATCTGCTCCACGGAATTTTAGAGCTGGTATATTTGAAACGATAACAGGGATGATGCTGGGCTCTCAGCAGGTGCCCAACAAATTCTTAGAATAAGTAAGCGGGAGGAGGAGTGGGAGTCATCAGCAACTCCAATTCACTAAAACCGAATTCAAATAAGGAGGGAGAATGCCTGAGAGACCAGGTGACCAGTTTAAGGCCACACCGCTTTTTTGTCACCCAGTGAGGAGTACACAGAAATCGCGAGTGTGCAGTAGGAAGGAGAAGGAAAAAACCCTTCAGATTTGCCCTGGAAAGAGAGAAAAGACCTTACATTCCCTTCCCCACAGTGACGGCTGGTGGGAGGAACACTTGGGTCTTTCCCAAGTACATAACGCGAGACATATGAATCCTTTCTTCACCAGCGAATATTTCTGGAGTGCCTACACGTGGCAGGCACTGTTCTTGGGTTCTGTGCTACCTCCCCAGCAAAGCAGAGAAAGAACCCGGATCTCACGGAGCTTGCAGTCTAGCAGAGCTGGTGGCAGAGGAAGCTGGGACCCTCAACAAACACCGGATACAACAAACATCACAGTACTGTATGCAGTATGGTAGGAAAGACAGGTGCCATGGAAACAGAAAAGTAGAGCAGGCGTGGTGGATATTATGGCCCTTGGCGCGACCCCTCTTCAGGGTCAAGGTGGCCCTTCTTCCAGCTGCTGTCATCTCGGTGGCTGGTGGCTCACAGTTGCAGTCCTTTCCAGGAACTGCCCTCAGCCTCTGGGTGAGGGTCGTGCCCCTCCCAGGGTGTGGCCTATGACCGAGTCTAGCTGACCTGTGGATACAACGCCCAGCCCCTTTCCTCGATGTGGGACACTCTAGGGCCTTCCCAGCTCCAGAGCACCTGGGTGCCAGCTTCTGTCTGCCAATTCTGCCTTCCCCCTCCATGCACACTTCCCGAGAGGCCTCCGCACGCCTCTCTGTCTCAGGGTCTTGTTTTAGGAAAGTCAGTCTACGATCTACGACAGCAGGGTAGGAAGAATGAGAGTGAGATGACGGGGCCTACCTGAAACAGTGCGGCCTCTGCAGACCTGATTGGGAAAGTAGCATTTGGGAAAAGCTTGAAGTCGTGAAAAATTTTTCAATTAATAAGAACATAATTTAGTTGTTTCTGCTGGTTTTATTTTTGGTTGCTCAAGGTGAAAAGCCAAAGTAAATGTTTCTTTTATCAGGAAAACATATGAATGACCTTTTGTGCCTATGGAAATTAGGGCTGAAAGCAGTGCAAAAGATGCTGAAGCCTAGCAAGGTAAATTGCTCTGCACAATAAAATAGAAATCCTGCGTCCACCCCCAACCCCCCAACAACCTGTTAAGCGGTCTGGACCTAGTGCTAGGAAATTGATAATGATTTCTAGGAATAATGGGTCTGATATCAAATTTTGAGTTTCTTCTCGTACTCTCACGCATTGGCTGTCACACACAACGCCACGTCATCTTGGAGAACGTGGTGGGGAGAGAGGTGCTTTGTCCACACTGGGTTATTACAGGGAGAGGGCAGAAGCCAGAGGCTCCGAAGCACCAAGCCCAAGCCGGTTGCTGCAGGAAGAGGCAATGTCAGCACCCACCTGGACAGACCCTTCCCGGATCATCAATGTTGGGAGGGCGCTGGTCTTTGTGCAGCCATGTGAGATCATGGTGTGAGTGTATTTATTTGACCATTAAAGGAAGAAGAACACCAAAAGGCTGTAAAACCTGGAGACACTTGAGTTACCAAAGAAGCATGCACATTTAGAAGTGTCACCTATTTAGAGGTATTATACATTTCTAGCAACAGTAGAGAGTGAAATAAACATATTTAAGTAATGGCAATGACAACGTGGAAGCTGTTTAAGCAAACTTTTACATTTTACATTGAGAAATATGGTGAGACCTTTCGACTTTTCATTTCAAAATTCAGACTCATTCTGATGAAAGCTCTTCATTCATGAAAATTTTTGTGCATCTGAGCTGGATTTTACTCTATAAGTCTCAAACAAAACTCCTTTCATTCCACCTGCCACTTGGGCAATGCTCTCTGCCAGGGAGGAGGAAGCTCCTTCCAGAGTCCTGCCAAAGATGTCAGCATGCACCCTGGGGCGAGCTTTGGTCCCCCATGTCTACCATGAGAGGAGACAAGAGGAATTGAACTGGGGGTATTGAGTTTGAGGAACAAAATGAACTGACCCTGTTCTGATTCTAACTCCACCATGTTTTTCCTTGGCTGGAATTCCATGTCCAGAGAAGCCAATAGGAGGTCCTGCACCTTTCCCAAATGGTCTCTTCTTATCTGAGTTGCATTCTTTAAAAGTAAACTAAAAAAACCCTCAAAACTCTTATTATAAAGACATATGGGCAGGTAGAAAGGATTTTACAGGATACCTTTTCTAATGCTTCCACCCTCTAGTGCAGCTTTTTCTTTTATTATGTTAAAACATAGACAATATAAAATGTACCAGTGTAACCATTTCTAAGTGTGCAGTTCAGTGGCATCAAGTACACACACACTGTTGTACGACCATCATCCCATCCATCTCCAGAACTTTTTCATCTTCCAAAACTGAAACTCTGTCACCATTAAACAACTCCCCTTTGCCCCCGCGCCTCCCAGTCCCTGGCAACCAATGTTCTATTTTCTGTCTGTATGAATTTGACTACTCCAGGAACCTCTTATGAGTAGAATCACACAGTATTTGTCTTTTTGTGTCTGGCTTATTCCACTGAGCATAATGTCTTTAAGGTTCATCCACGTTGCAGCATGCATCTGAATTTCTTTCCTTCTTAAGGCTGAATAATATTCCATTGTATGGATGGATCATGTTTTGCATATCCGTTCATCTGTCGATAAACCTCTGGTTTGCCTCCACTTTGGACTGTGGTGAACAGTGCTGCTATGAATGGGGGTGTGCAAACCCCTAGTGTGGTTTTGCTTTTATTTCCCCAGGAAATCTAGGGCTTGACAGAGTTTGTGCATGCACTTATTTAGACTAGATAGATTTAAAATTATATATTTTTAAAATGTGGCCTTTTATTTGACCAAGCATCATAGAAAGTAATTTTGTTTCCGGCACGTGGTGCCTTACTTCTCTGAATGAATAATTCAGGTATTTTCAAAATTCTAACAGGTGAGAGAATCAAATTCACACTGAGAGAATGAGTCATGAGAAAAGGACAGCACAGACACCATGATCCAGGTCTGTACCACAGACTGACACCAAGAAATCAATTAAGCCGAAGTTACTATTCCGCTGTGAGTGTGCAAACCACACCTGTGGAAGCGACTGTCTAAAAGTCAGGAAAGCCCATAATTCTAGCTGCATTTTCTTGAGGACCTCGGGGCTGGGGCTTTTATTTCATAATGAGACCGTATGAATGAGTTGGGGTAAGTATCTGAAGGGTCAGCTCTACCTGTGGTCTCCCATTGTGTGACAGAATCATGTGTCCCAGATGGTCAGTGGCAGGGCTTCATAAGGGCCCGATGAGGTTGCAGAGAATATTCGACTTTGCAGCACAGACTGCCCTATTGACCCTGCCAGCAATGTCACGATTAATGTCACTGCACCTCGGAGTGGACCCTCGCCAACTGTGAATGCTTCGGGCCTCTGGAATCTGGGAGCCAAGACCAGGGCCTGACTGGACCCTGTGGCAGCGATCCGTTCCAGCCACCTCTCGGGAGCTCTGTGGCCTCTCATCTTTGCTCATCCTTACACCTCTGCTCTCATTTATCTGCCAACCAACTGCCTGCACTTGCTGATTTTGAATATGGCTCAATAATGCCACCAAGCTTGATGCTCCCACGTTGCATTCATCGGCTGTAGAGTTCATTGGCATTCACCAATGGTGTCTGCGTTTTCTCGGTTCAAAACTTTGAGAGACTCTGATCGGCAGGCTTTTGAACTCATTGCCCCATCCAAGTTATCTAGCGCCCTGTTGGGGGTGGAGGTGCAAGGCCGGGAAGAGGCGGAGGATGGTGGTGGGAATCCGCCGGCATGTGGGGCTATCCAGAGACTTCAGTGGACAGCCAGTAAAACAAGTCTAGAGTATTGGTCTAAAACAAGTTGGATAAAAGAACAGATGGGTTGAAAATGAAGGAGAACACCCATCCTCGCAGCTGGTAACCTCCTGCTGCTTAGCTTCCACTCCTCCTTGTGCAATCCCAGCCCTCTCTAGACGTGACTCATTCACTGGAGAGACTGTAAAACCTCCACAGAAACAAGGCATTGTGATTTTGTTGTTCTTTTATGGAAGGTCCTTGGTTACATCAACTAATTAGCCAGTTAATTAACTCATCAACCTCCAAATGTTTCTGAACTCTGACTATGTGCCAAGCACTCTGCTTTGTCTCTTTCCACTGCACGTGGAGCTGTGCGAGCCTTGGCTCCATCTAGCTCAGGAACTAGGCAGGAGTGCCCACGCTGGGTGAGAATTCACTCACCTCCCAGGCACTGTCAAGGAGCTTTTCATATGTTATCTTGTTTAATCCCCCAGCAACCCCAAGCGTTATGTTATATTTTCCCTGTTGTAGGAATTAATCCAAGACTCAGAAAAGTAAATATCTTGCTCAAGTCACACGACTAGTATGTGGAGTGACCAGGAGTGATGTCTTTTGCAAAGCTTGCCCTTTTTGCACTACTTCAATCTTCCTCCTGTGGAAGTATGCATCCTTTCAGGTCTTGAGCCTTGAATAGAGTTAGGCACACACACAGAGGCTTGATCAAAATATGCACTCTGTAGGCACATCTCTGACTCCCTGAAAGAACATAACCAACATAACCCACATGTGTCCGTTTCCAAGCAAATTTTTAGAAATACTTGGCCATTCTAATGATTTATCTTTGAAATATTTATTGCATTTTGTGAACCTTTAGTGGCTAGAAAGAAAGGAAAACATGGAAATGTGCCTGAAAAAATGCAAACAATATTCTATCTTTTAAAAATCAGACAATTTACAATAGTTAAAAAAATTAAACAATTTATCTTAAACATTCTTTTAAAATTCTTCAGATTGGTCACAGATGGACATTTGGGCATGATGTCACATTCATTTTGGTCTTATAATTAAATTTACCTCCATTATCAACTCTTTTGTTCTTAAAGGAAATTATGTTCTCCACGCTTTCTCTCTCTGAATTTTTCTCTAGTTTTAGGTTCCATCTATTTATTTGGAACTATTTTCATGTTCTTTTTCACCCAGAAAGATACATAGGATTTAAAAATAATTTAATAATTTTTTTAAAAAGAAATCTGAGGATAAAATAGAATATTCAAAAGAACGTTATCACTTTGGGATTCTCAATTTGATTAATAAAATATACCCATAATATTGCTTAATCTAAAATAGTTCTAAGTTAACTGTCTTGAAATGTCAATGTAAGGACTGGAATGGACTTCACCACCTGAAGACAGCTAAGGTTGCAGAGCCGGGACTCAACACCTCTGCCAGGCTCTGGGTCTAAGCAACACGTGGGTCGGCACGGAGGCGCGGGTGGCCGCCAATGAGCAACTATAGGACTAACTGTTTCTCTCTGCTGTGAGACAAGTGGACTTCTAAATGCTGGAGTTAATATACGGGTTTTAAAGAAAAGTTGGAAAATACAAGTTGAAAGAAGAAATAAATGTCTGCTAGCAGGAGATAAGAGGAAACCCCAACTGTTCCTCACACAGCCACGCCAGCCTCCTGGGTGAGAGCTGTGCCCTGGCTGAGGCCTGCGCCAACCTCCCAGGCTGTTGTGAAGATGAGCTGTCCTCTTTCCTTTAACACAAGGGTCAGCAAGTGACAGCCTGCAGGCCAAATCTGGCCCACCACCTATGTTTGTATGGCCCAGGAACTAAGAATGTTTTTTCTACTTTTAAATGGTTGGAGAAAAAAATCAAAAGAAGAAGACTATTTCATGAACATAAAATTATCTGAAATTCAAATTTTTGTGTTCATAAATAAAGTTTTATTGGAACATAGTCGTGCGTGTTCATTGAGGTATTGTCCACAGGGCTGAGCACCTCAGCGCATGATCTTGTTTAGGACGCATAAAGGAAATCGAAACAGAGAGGAGTCCCCTTCCTTTGTTCCTTCCAGATCTCCTGTCTGCTCTCCTGTTAAATGGTGACATTTCCCTGCTCCTGTCAAAGGTCAAATCCTATCTTCTCTGGATCCCATCCCTGCTTGCTCTTCTGTAACCTCTCTTTCCTCTTTTTCTCTTTCTTCTCCACCATCTCTTTTGTCCTTTTCTACTAGATCATTCTCACCAGTATTCAAATGTGCTGTGAAATTGTTCCCTAAAACAGTCCTCCCTTCACCCAGCCGGCACAACTCTGGCTCTGACCCAGTTCTCTGTTCCCCTCGCAAGGACACTCATGAGAGCTGTCCATGGTCACTGACCCCACTATCTCACCTCCCAGGTTTCTTCCCCTCCTCACTGCTCCACCACACCCAGTCTCATAAGGGCCACCTTGTTGCCAACATCAGAAGTAACTTCTGTCTTAGTCCATTTTGTGTTGCTATAAAGGAATAGCTGAGGCTGAGTAATTTATAAATAAAAAGGTTTATTTTGCTCAAGATTCTGTTGGCTGGAAAAATTCAAGATTGGGCATCTGGTGAGGGGCTCAGGCTGCTTCCACTCCTGATGGAAAGCGAAGGGGAGCAGGCATGTGCAGAGATCATGCGGAGAAAGAGGAAGTAAGGGGGGGAGGTGCCAGGCTCTTCTTAACAACCAGCTCTCTGGAGCATAGGGTGAGAACTCGCTCACTGCCAAAGGAGGACACTAATCGGCTCGTGAGGGATCTGCCTCTGTAGGCCCAAACATCTCCCATGAGGCAGCACCTCCAGCACTGGGGGTCAGACTTCAACATGAGGTTGGGGACAAACATCCAAACCATAGCAACTTCTCTTTACTAGTCCTCAAGCTTTCAGCAGCATTTGATATTTCCCTCTGTCTTAAAACTATTTTTTCCTCTTGGTTTGGCACACCATACTCCCTGCCTTTCTTTCTAACTCACCGGTTACTTCTTTACTGGGTCTTCCCCCTGAGCCCAGGCTCTACTTCTGTCTTGGGAAGGTTTTCCTCTCCATGTGGTCTCTCTAGATTATTCCACTCAGTCCCTTGCTTTAAAAACCAATAACATGCAAATAATTTCCAAGATATTTCTAGTCCTGATCCCTTCCCTGAGATATAGACTCTGGAACTGCTTGACTGCTTACTTGACATCCTCATTGGGATAGCTAATAGACATTTTGTATATCAAACGGCCAAAGTAGGATGCTCAATTTTCCACCACAAACCTGTTCCGACACTGGGTCTTCCTGATTCAGCAAGTTGAACTACAATAGATTCAGTTGCTGAGGCCAAAAATCTAGGAGTCTCATAAGATTCTTCTCTTCTGATTCAGCATTCCCAGCCTCCCCCACCCCAAATCTGGTTCATCAGCGATTCATACCGGCTCTCCCTTCAAAATATGTTGCGGATCCATCTCCACGACTGTCACCCTAGCCCCACCCCACCCCTCATACCTGGGCCCCTGTGGTAACTACTGAGTAGTTTTTCTCTCTCTCCCTTCGCACCTGTCCCCTCAGCATGATCTGACTCCTGCGCGTCTCTCCAAATGCACCTTATACCACTCTCTCCCTTGCTCACTGTGCTCTTACCTCTGCTTGTCCCTTGACTGTGCCAAGCCCACTCCCATCTTGGGACATTCACTGAAGCTTCTCATTGTTTAACTTTCCTCTGAGGGCTCTTCCCTCATGACCCAAATTAAAGTGGACCCTCCCTCCCTCTACCTTACAGCCCTTTGTAAATTTTCTTCTTAGGACCATCACTCTACACATATATATTGCTTATGGAGTTTTTACTTATTTTTATCTTTCTCTTATGGAATGTGAGCTCCATTAAACAGGAACTTCTCATGTATCCCCAGCTCCTAGAATTGTGCTTGCTCTTAATCAGTACTGTAAATATCGATTGATTTTAGTTCCAAGCCTATCATATTTTTTCTTTTTCTGTGCAGATTTTTCCATGTTTGTAATCATAGTTTTGCATACTACTTTTTTTCATTCAACATAATAGGTATTTTTTAACATGTTATTTTAAACCATATTCATAAACATCCTTTTAATGCTTATGATGTTATATTCCATGGTTGTTTACTTTGATTTATTTCACTGCAATTTGACATTGAGGTCATTTCTAATTTTTCAGTTATGAGCAACATGTTCATTAATTTTTATGTGTGCATGTGTGTGTCACCCTGTTTCATCTGTGCCCCTGGAAGTGAATCAATAGAGGCCTGTGATCTGGTAGCATCCTTTCAGAGTGCTGCACACCTGGTCTGGCTTGAGTGGGAGAATAAGCCGAGTCTAGAGTGCAATTAGCATTTGAATTAGTGACATGAGGATAAACAGGCGATTATCCCATTTAGCAGCTGTTGAATGGTGTTAAAGAGACACTGTCTGACAGCTTGAGCTTCCAATGTAGGGTTTATTAGCAAACGATTAAGAAAAAAAAAAAAACTACTTTTTTTTTTTTAAATAAATGAAATAAGATATCCAAAATAGAGTCCTTTAAAAGTGCTTTAAACCAAACTAAACTAAACTGACTCCTAAGTCAAGTTGCTTTTTTAAAAATGAACAGCACAAATAATCACATTTTATACTTCCTGCCTTTTGTCTGAAGAGCTCAGAGTGATTTATAGATGTTCTTATAATACCCTTTCAGTTAGGCAAGAGCTCTTATAATAATGATTCAGTGTCTGTATTTTGCCCAAGGGGGAACTGAGTCATTGAACTGTCCACAGACTTTCAGAGGAGTCCCATTTTGAAGTAGGAGAGACAAAATTAGAACTCACAGCTCTAGACTCGAAGCATTGTTTCAGAAGCTTCTAAAACAACACTTTTTTTTCTTGGTGAAAATTGCATTGATATTTTTAGAGTTAGCAACAGGTGAGAACATTTTTATTGTACCTGATGTTTATCTTGACAGTTTTCTTTTAATTACCCATTTTGGATTACAGTTATGGGAACCTTTGCAGTCAGAGTGGGCAGAGGCCTGACAGAAAGTAGTACTGCTACTATTAACTTTGTTTTCATGTAAGTTTATGCTTCTTGACTTTTTTTGCCTTAAATTTTGGGTTTGCGGATTTAGAGTCAACACAGATGTAAAATTACCACAGGTTACTGCATTATAACTAGTGGTCCAGGTTTTCCAGAATTTTTGCAAAACTCAGCAAAACTTTCACTGAGCCAGTCTTCTTGGTGAAGAAGCATCAAAACCTCAGCAAAAGGAATGCTGGGAAGAATGTGACTTTGATAAATGCAAATGTCATTTTCTCCCCGTGTGCATGTGTGTTTGGACATAGTACATCAGCTCCATTGGGCTTCGTTCTCCATGCAAACTTGCCCAATATAACACCCAGAAACAAATGTTATTTATTCTTTAAAAAACACCACACACAGCACACAGAATAAAAATGTTTTTCCTGTCAAATAAATAAAAATCAGCTTTTGAAAGGTTTTTTTTTTTTTTTTTTTTTTTTTTTTTTTTTTTTTACTGTTAGTGAGAAAGTAGTAGATGTCTCACAAAACGCAGTACTGAATTCTTTTCTCTTTACCAGTGAAATAGCTTGTGCTTGTGTTTGGATCTGAGGGAAGATTAATAAACGCCCCTGTCTGTGGCTAAGTTGAGTTGCCTCTGGTTTATGATTGGCATTTATGTAAATCACCCCTTTCATTTTTCATGATCAGCAGGATAGCCCAAGGGTTAGATTATTCTCAACAGCATCTAGCACTTTATTTGCTTATAAGAGACAACTTATCTGTTGCACTTTTTTTGGAGGCAATCGTAGTGAGGAGGATGGGTTACGACAGGTTTGGATTAACTTACACAGACTTATTGCCATGCATGGCCCATATATTGCATGGGATGGACATAAAAATTCATTGTTTCGCTGAAAATCAAATTTAATCAGGCATCTGTATTTTTTATTTGCTAAATCAGGTTGGCTAGGCAGGTTAGTGCTGGAAGCTCTTCACTGGACAGCAGTCCTGGGAGTTTTCCCAGTGTGCCCTGCAAAGGTGGTATGGCTGTGCTCCATTGGGCTTGGACCTTGAGAGGGGCGTGCCGTCGCAGTGGCATGCTGCCTCTCTCCTGCAAGAAACACGGGAGTCATAACAGTTCCTCAAGCTCTTCCTGGTCCTCAGTTAATACATAATGGTAATGAAAGTTATCACTTTAAATGAACCCTGGTAGCCGCCTTTGTTATCTTAACTGCCAACGGATGCTTCTAGGTGGTTAAGACAGAGTGAAGGGGTGGGAGGAGAAGGGGAGAGAGGAAAATCTGGATGATGCAATGGTAAGACCTTTGCTCTACTATCAACTGTTCTGGAAGGGCTCTTTCAGCAAGGAAGAAACGTGGCGTCGCTGAGTGAAGTTTTATGTTTTATGTCCTGAACGATGCTTACGTTCATAGGAAGCTTTTCAATGTGTTTCCTCCACGGGTGTCTGGGGCTTTTGTTTTCAGCCGTGCTTTGCACGGGAGCTGGAAAGCTAAGTCCCCAAAAGGGAACTTCCTCTCCTTCTATAAACTGACCCCTGGTGGTTGCTATAGCAACTGCAAAGAGAGAATAATGAGCTGTGTAAACAAGCCGGACTCCCAGTGCTGGGGTGCTGCTAGCCCTCGGAAGAGGGAAGAGAGCGAGCTAGAGAGAGAACGGTGATGTACCTGGAAAGTGGCTCTTGGGGCCAATTGGAAATGCTGCAAACATCCACTCCCTCCGCTCCCTTCTCCTCTCCTCTGCCTCTTGAATTCCCACCATCCCAGGGGAGGAGACAAAGGATGTAGGAGGGCAGCCTGCAGGGGCCTGCCTTTGATGCCGAAGAGTTGAACACCAGAAGACGGAAAATAAAACCTAAACATTTACCCAGAGCCCTGGGCTAGAATGTGCTAACCTGACCCTGAAAAGCACATACCTTGTGTCGCCGCCATACCTGCTACAGGCCCAAGATGCCATCAGTGCTAGAGGAATGTGTTGCTTGGCCCTCAGCTACTTCTTGGTTTAACAACTCAGGCAGAGCTAGAGCCAGAAGCCTGAAGATTTCTGAGACCTGTCATGCAGCTTGCAGTAACATACTTTTTCTTTTTTTTGCAGGGGGAAGGAAGGAAGGTTGGAGAAAGGAACACAGTATCTAAGTGTTTTGTGATTATGAAGTTAAACACACAGACACACAGACACACACACACACACACACACACACACAGGCACTCTTTTTTCTCTTCAGGAACTTGGCTGCTACTTGCAGGAAACTTACTGCCCATAATAGTGAAGGTTCTAGTATTAGTTTCTGTTTTCTTTAGTTAACTCTCTCCCACCCTCATCCAAGCTGGTTTAAAGAAAAGCTTTTGCAGGTTAAATACAAACTGCGTGATGCACTGGACCCCACACCTTCCTCATTAACCTCCTAAGGAGGGATCCCAGGAAGCTGTGGAGTGGGGAGAAATTAACACTGCCAGGCCAGGTTCTCATTGCTTCTGATGAACACCAGTGTTTTCTCAGTCACTCTGATAGGCAGTCTAGCATAATGAACTACATTTACTTTTATAATAACCATTTTTATGATATTACTAACTTTTAAAAGTGTTCACACATCTATTATTCCATTAGATTTGTACAACAATCCACAGGATCATAGGGCACATTATATCTCTAATTAATTCTTCAGATGAGGACACTGTCATTAGGGAGATTAGATGACTCTATTACGGGGAAATTATGGGTTGAAAACTTGGGGTATAAAAGGAATTATTACGGCATGAGTTGCTATTTTTTCTAAGATATCAAATCTCCTGTATTTATATGAATGTAGATAGCAAAGAACATTTCTAGTGCTATATTTTACACATAAACTACAAAGCCTATATTTACAGAGCATTTTCCTCCAATACATTCAAGTATCTTTCACATAGTATTATCCTTTATACTATCTATTCACATACATGACCAAGTGTTATTTCTAAAATTTGATTCCCAATTATTGCATGGTATCCACTTTGTTATCTCGCCTTAAAATATTGCCATCATTTTCATTTGAAACCATATTAACATTGTCCACGGCTGGTCTGCTGTAAATTTATTCCTCTTAGTTAGAAAGAAGAAAAGACAGACCCCGTGAAAGCTCTCGCTTTTCCCACAGAATTTCTTTTTTTTCCCCCTTTAAATTAAGTTATTGGCCACATCCTTTGTAGGTCTTCTGCAATGCCCAGCCCCTCCCTGGTGGGTGGGCCATGCTTTCACAAGAATTTTAATAAGATAGAAAGAAGGAAATCTGGACTGGTGATGCTGTTCTCTCAGGGAAAATGGGGAAATTTATGAAAAGTAACAATGCTTTGGAGCCCTCTCTTATAACTTATCAATGGTGGAAAGAGATGACAGCTGCCTTCTACTAAATACAGTTTGAGATGTATCACTAGCAGCCTCTCTGTGTGTTTGTGTGTGTGTGTGTGTGTGTGCGCGCACGCACGCGTTCGCGGTGGATCCCAGAATCAAGGAATGCATCATTTCAGTGAAACAAATTTGCACTCTCCACCCCTAAGACCAAGGAACTAGATTCTGATGGCATCCAGTCCCTCTCTTGGAACAGCATTGGTGTCTTTGTTATCAGAAGGTATCGGTAGCATTGGGGTGTCTATGGAGATTGCATTTACTATTCCTTAATCCTCGGCAGTCTTAGCTCAGATGATGCAAACTTTTACAAGCCTAATTTATAGACACAGATGCCTCCTCCCCCAGGTACAGGATAGCAGTGAGCTCTGGAGCCAAGACCCACCCCTCAAATCAGAAGAACCGGCCCACTCCACAGAGGCAGGAGGTCCCCTGAACCTGTGGGTCTTGCAGGTGGTGTGGGGGATGACTCCTGACTTCTCCTTTGACGTGAAAGCTCTAGTTTAGTTTCTTAGAGCAGAGAGAGCAAGAGATCATAAAATATTACCCCTGGAAAGAAACTTAGAGATCATTAATTGGAACTGCATTTGCCATATTTTGAATATCAGGGTTCCATCCATGGCTGAAACATTCTATGTGGTAGTAGTTGTATTGTTATTCACTCTAGACTGGGGCTGTCCAGTAGAAATAAAATGTGAGCCACATGTGTAACTTTAACTTTTCTAGTAGCCACATTAAAAAAGGTGAAAGAAACAGGTGATTCTCCATACAAGGTAGATGTATGGCCAAAAAGTACATGAAAAGATGTTCAACATCACTAATCATCAGGGAAATGCAAATCAAACCCACAGTGAAATACCACCTCATGCCCATTAGGATGGCTACCATAAAAACTAAAGAAATAAAATAACAGAAAATAACAAATATTGGTGAGGATACAGGGAAACAAGAACCCCTGTACACTGCTAGCAGGAATGTAAAACGGCGCAGTTGCTGTGGAAAACAGTCTGGCAATTCCTCAAAATATTAAACATAGAATTATCATATGATCTAGAAATTCCACCTCTGAGGTATATACCCCCCCAAAAAATGAAAAAAAAAAATGAAAACATGAAAGCTAGGACTTGAACATGTTCACCCATGTTCATAGCAGCATGGCCAAAGAGGAAAGCAACACAGGCATCCAACAACAGACGAATGGATAAATAAAATGTGGTACATACATAACAAGGAATATTATTCAGCCTTCAAAAGGAAGGAAATTCTGATACCTGCTACAACACAGATGGACCATGAGGACATTATGCTCAGGGAAATCAGCCAGCCGCAGAAGGACAAATACTTTATGATTCCACTTACCCGAGGTGCCCAGAATAGTCAAATTCGTAGTTACAGAAAGTAGAATGGTAGTTGCCAGGGCTGGAGGGAGGGGGAACGAGGAGTTGTTGTTTAATGGGCATAGGGTTGTAGTTTTGGAAAATGAAAGCGTTCCGGAGATGAATGGTGGTGATGAGGGCACAACAACATGAATGTGCCTAACACTACTGAACTGCACGCTGTAAAAATGGTTAAGATGGCAAATTTTATGTTGTATGTATTTTGTGATAATAAACAGTGAGAATAATTTTATAATATGTTACATTTAGCCCAATAGAACCAGAACATATTATCAGTTCAAGATATAATCAGGCCGGGCGCGGTGGCTCACGCCTGTAATCCTAGCACTCTGGGAGGCCGAGGCAGGTGGATTGCACAAGGTCAGGAGTTCGAAACCAGCCTGAGCAAGAGCAAGACCCTGTCTCTACTATAAATAGAAAGAAATTAATTGGCCAACTAAGATATATATAGGAAAAATGAGCTGGGCATGGTGCGCATGCCTGTAGTCCCAGGTACTCGGGAGGCTGGGGCAGAAGGATTGCTTGAGCCCAGGAGTCTGAGGTTGCTGTGAGCTAGGCTGATGCCATGGCACTCACTCTAGCCCGGGCAACAGAGTGAGACTCTGTCTCAAAAAAAAAAAAAAAAAAAAAAAAAAAGATATAATCAATGCTAAAAAAATTATTAATGAGATAGTTTACATTCCTTTTTCACACCAGGTCTTCACAATCCCGTGTGTATTTTACACTTTCAGCACATCCCGATGGCCATGTGTCAGGTACTCAATGTCACCCTGTGGCTAGTGGCTGCCATACTGGCTGTGTTGTTTTAGGCAATGTTTAGTGTGAATGTGGCGTCAAAGACCCCTTACAGTTGTTCCTTCATCCCCAGGTCTCTGAAGGCCATGGGCTGAGACCTGGATGACCACCTACGAGGTAGGAAAAATCGAACTATATTTCCTCCTCTATCCCTCATGCTTACACAGAACGCTTCTGTGACCAGATTGGTGAGTTTCTCCCACATTGACCAATTCTCTGGCACCAGCTGAGTATCCCACAATTCAATTCAATTCCGACACCATCTACCTGGAGATATTAACAGCACCAGATCCCACAGGTTAAGGGCTCAGTCCCACAAGACTCCCCCCACTCCCTTTCCCATGCAACTGTAGGCAGTAGGTCTCCATGTCACCCACAATTTCTGTTGGACTTGGCTACAAGTCTGAGGCTCCCACAGCCTCCTTCTTGGGTTCAACCATTTGCTAAACTGGCTCACGGAACTCAAGGCAACATCTTACTTTTTACCCATTTATTATAAAAGGATACACACAGGAGCAGCCAGATGGAAGAGACGCACAGGGCGAGGTATGGGGGAAGGAGCGTGGAGCTTCCACGCCCTCTCGGGTACACCGCCCTCCTAGCACACATGCGTGCTCTTATTGACCAGCCTCCTAGCTCCCCGAACTCCACAGTTCAGACATTTTTATGGAGGCGTCTTCTTGTAGGCATGACCAGTTATTAACTCCCTCTGCAGGGCCCCGCTCCGTCCTAGTGGATGGGGTATGGACTGAAAGTGCCAAGCTTCTACTCACGGCTTGGTCTTTCTGGGGGCCACCAGCCCCCACCCAGGAGCCCACCAAGAGTCACCTCATTGGAGCAAAAGACGCTCCTATCATCCAGCAAATTCCAAGGGCTTTAGGAGCTTTGTGCTGGCAACTGGGTCAAAGACCAAATGTTAAAACAAAGGGTGTTTCCCTATTGCTCAGGAAATCACAAGGGTTTTTTGGGTGGTGGTTTTGTTGTTGTTGTTGTTTTCAGGAGCTCTATGATGGAAACCAGGGACAAAGACCAAAATATATTTCTTATTGCAAATTACGACATCCCACTCACAGGGCCCTCGTGGCACCTGCAGCAAGGTGGGGCTGCCTGACTGCTGGGCGCCTTCCCTCCACGGCAGAGAGAGATGCAGGTTCGGACCCAGCGCCAGTGACAGTCGGGGTCAGCCTGGGTGGGGTTGGCCCCAGAGCAGTTCTCTCAGGTGTGGTTTTAGTGGCTATGATAAGATTCAGAACACACTTTGTGGGGTTTATGAATGGCTATTGGCTGAGCAGAAAAATGAGGCGGTTAAGCATTGGCACATAGATGGCAAGGGATTCGAGTAGGAGGTGACTAGGCTTGATGAGCAAAAACACAAAAACTTCCTGCTATGATCCTTCTTGAACATCTTGGTTATTGATAGATGAGCTTCCTTCCTTCCTTCCTTCTGCACTTCAGGGACCTCTGTTCCTGCATCTGACAGGGCTGGGTCCCCTCCTGTCCCCAGCCCCTGCTGTCTGGGCAGCCTGTGGGACCTGGCATCCTCCCCGGCAAACTGGAGCCAGGGCCGCAGCTGCTCTCCCCACAGCCTCACCCCCGGCCACTGGCTACCGCGAGGTGGGCTTTGGAAGAGTACTTGCGTGCTGTGCTCAGCATGCTCCCAGACCTCTGGCTCTCCACGGGGGTACAGGGGCTCCGCATTGCAGTTTAATCGACAATTGCGAATTCCTGTGCTTCCAGAAACCATTCTCTCACCTGCAAGAGATTCCACCTTCCTTCTTGTCAGCTGCCCAGCTGCCAGCTGACCCGTGGCCCAATCAGGGAGACTCTGTTTTGCGTGGCTGTCAAGTCTTAGGATGGCAAACACTGGATTTGATTAAAACTAGGTTTTCTCAATCACAACAAGCCAAACATGTATGCGAAACGAATGTCAGCTGTGAACAGGGTCTGGGCAGGGCTGGATGTGGGTGTGTGTGCTGTGCTTGTGCTTGTGGGGTGTGAATGTGCATATTTGTAAGTGATCAGGGAGCGGGGGCAGGGAGAAATGGTCTTGTTTCAGTTTCTTTCATCGTCTCATGACCTCAGGGTCCATTTCCTCCTCTGGAAAGTCCAGGCAGCAAGCAGACTCCAGCCAGTCTCAGCCCTGATGTCTCTGCTTATTGGCTCCCGAAGGCAGCTCCACAGACACAGATGCGAGGCTTGTGTTTCTCAAACCTCAAAAGGAACAAGTTCCCAGGAGGGAGGAGGAGGGGTGTGGCTGCCTGCACATTTATCCACTCCTTCTGCAATACTGCCACCCTCAAATGCACAGGTGCGGGAGCTCCTTGGAATTGCAAAATGCACCATGTTTGCTAGGCCTTAGCCTCCCTGCCCCCCTGCCTACTCATGCCCCACCATGGAACGAGGAGGGCTGGCTGCTGTGATTCTCATTTTGAAAACAGGTTTATTAGGAGCTCTGAGGAGACACCTGGGAGTTTGGATACCAGAGTTGGTAAAATCAGTGGCCAGGTAGCTGGAGGAACACGGTGGCCCCCACTCTGTGCAGCCTAAAGTCCTCCATCCCAGGCCCAGCTCTGGGAACTGGGCTTTGTGTGGCATCCCAATGTTGGCCAAGACCTGGAATTCCCTGTAGCACCCGCCAGGCCTTCCTCTTCCTCTGCAGGCCCTGGAGTCTAGGGGCTGGACTGACTCTTCTGCCTGCTCACTTGCTCCCAGTACCAGGATTCATTCGAGCACCTTCTCAACACTGGAGGCTGCATTTAGCATCTGCAGAGAACAATCCAAGGCTAATAGTATGGACTGCACTGCTTTTATTCCTCTCTGGGATTAATGTCCCATGAATAAACACTCCACAAAACCTATATTCATAGAAACGCTTAGCATGTGCGGTTGGAGCCAAATGGTGCCTGGGGACAGCCTGGGACAAGGAAGCGTGGCTCAGAGGTGGGCTCAGGAGGAAAGGGAAGCCCAGGGCTGCTTGCTCCATGATTTGGAAGCTGCTGCACTTGTACAGTGACGAGTCAGCCTTCATAGGCACGATCTGAGATCAAGCAGGGCGCTCAGGAGACAATGTCAGTCCCAACAACAGAGCCTGAACTCCAGGGCACTTGCCACAGCCCCCACACAGGAAAAGGGACTTGGGGACACAGACAACACTCATGAACCAAGCTGTTCAGCGGAGGGCTGGGAGAAGCCACGACGGGCTCATCTGATGTTGCATTTGCTCAAGTATTAGTATTTGTGATTAAGATCCCTTCAGGGAGTTGCTGTGTGCTTGATTGACTGATGGCATTTTTGTTTTTGAACAGAAAAAGATCTGTAATATATATATAGCAAAATGTTAAAGTTAATTGGTGGGTACTTGTACCTTTGCTCTATTATTTCTGTACTTTTCTACATATTTAAATCATTCCATACTTTAAAAATATATATTGAAAAAGAAGGAACTGAGTATTCTTTATATTACCCAGCAGAGCTGTTTGGGGAAGTCCATCTTACCCGTGCGCCTCCAATGCGGTGCTGTTGGCTCTTCCTCTCATTTCCTTTGTGAGGATTCCAGGCAGGGCCAGGAATGCTGAATTCTTTGACAGCCAAGGCTGTGCACCCTGTCCCCCTTCCTCCTGCACCTCTGCAGGGCAGCCGCGCGGCCGTTCGGGCACACAGGGAGTGCTGGTGCCTGCCTCCCCGCAACCTCACAGCTCAGCCCATTCCAAGACGCTGTAAATAGCATGACTCATCGGGGAAGTCAACAGTCATCTCTCCCCTGTTTTTCAAAGACTGGGGAACTGTACAGTCTCAGAGTGACCCACCTGAAGCCACAGAGGGGACATAAAGAACCTGGAGGGAAAACTGGAGCTGATAAGCTCCAGCTGGGATTTAGAGCCCGAGGCTGGGGTGGTGAGCCCTTCCATTCTGGGGAGGGCTTGGCTCTTCTGTGGGGACTTCTCTGTGGAGTCCTGGCCATTGTTTGGCTCCTTTGAGCGCTGTGGTCTCTTTCCGGCCAAGCCTGCAGAGCTGTCCTCCAGCACCCACCCTTGCCAATCCCTTGTAGGCCTGCTCCGAGGGAAGGAGCCGATAGTTCAGACTTTGGGCTGGTGACTCAGGAACTGGTAAGACTGGGTTCCAGTGCTGGTGGCCACTAGGAGATGCCAGGAGGGCATGGTTATACTTGGGGTGGGCAGAGGCAGAGTTTCTAGGAGACTGGAAGGTCTTCTGGAACACGCAACTCTATTTATGCTGGTCTGCCCTGGACATATTGCATCTGGACTATGATCTTGTAATGCGGCAACCTCTTTGCAGAATTGTTTGGGAATAAATTGCACAGAGAATAAAACGCAAGTGCCCGGGATCCTCTCAGAGAGTCCCATGGATCTGATTTTACGATAAACTGCTTGGTACAGCCTCAGAAACAGTTACGACCCCCAAACATTTCAAATTGGTGAGTGTGGCTTGGATTAAAAAGAAAGTGCTTCTTGTATGGCTGCATTGCATTTTTTTTGTTGAGTTATGAATTTTTAAAGTCAAAACTTGAAGTATAAGTACTACATCATCACACATAAAATGTTTTCTTTGAGTGCGGCTGTCACAGTCCTTGGAAACCAATGTCACCATTTAGGGGTAACAACGTGTCACAGTCCTGCCTTCTGTTCTGCCAGGGCACTTGCAATTGGTTCTATTTGCTGCACTGGGATAACAGCCTTCTCATATTTTTGAGGAGAGGAAAGGATTCATTGGCCCAAACTATTTATTAATCAATGGTTTCTGAAGACAGAAAAACATTTATTTTATAAGAACATTCGTTCTACCTTAATTTGCAAGGGATAAAGAAAAAAGTAGTCACCATGTGAAACACAGTAGTATTTAGTTCTTGTGAAACCCCTCAATGTTTGTGATAGAATTTCTTCTACATCAAAACACCTTAGAAATCATTTTCCAGTGGTCCAGACATTCATGTCATCTTTACATCATGCTTTTTCAAAGCTCTTGGAGGGGGAGACATTGCAGACGCCAGCACTTGGAGGGATCCCACACTCCAAGTTTCCTTCCCTCGCAGAGCTCAAACGACATGCTGCTGCATCGGGGCCTTGTCCTCTCTTTCTCAGCCAGAGGAAAGTCCCCATGGCCCATTTTCTGAGCAGTGCTTTTCCACTCTTTCGTAATCTATTACTGTGACCTTGAGATGCACAGAGAGAAGGCTTTGGCAGGACGAGCTTCATGTGGAGCCAATGCTGCTGCTATCTGTGCCCTGGTACCACATGCCTGTGGCCATGGCCATGTCAATCATACTGCATTCTTCAGCACCGGGTCAGCACCTGCAGGACCCTGGAGCTGAGAGGACTGGGCCAGCACGGAATGTGAGCTTGGGGGAGGGCCATGTGTGTGTGTATGTGTGTGTGTGTGTGTGTGTGTGTGTGTGTGTGTGTTTTAGAGAAAGGCATAGAGGTAGAGACAAAGAAAAGAGACCAAGAGAAATGTGCTTTTAAAGTAGACTTCAAGGTTTTTTCCTAGGACTGTACCTGATACATTCAATTCTCACCAAAATCAGTTATTGCAGAGAAAACTCTCTGCAAGAAAGTCCATTCTTATATGAAGGCACCGATGTCAGGAATGTGAGACACGGAAGGAAGATGCTGGGATGTGAGAGAGGAAGAAGGAGGTGTGAGGCGGAGCATGGGAACGAGGTGGGTGCAGGGGGCACGGCGCCTGGAGACTCGGGGCCAGGAGGACCGGGGTCACCCTTTGGCCCCACAGTCCCTGCCCCTTCCCCTGCTGTCTCGTTCTTCTCTCCCTCTTCACCCCGGTTTGTGTGGGCAGATGCTCCTGCCAAAGCTGACTTCATCAGATGAAATGAAGGGGAAATCTGATTTGCCACTAATTGGACTTACTGTAGGCAATTAGGGTTAAGCTGGCATGAGGGAGCCATCAGACGGGATTTTCAGTGTTTTTCATCATAGTCCTGGGAAATTTTTCCAGAATTTAAGTGGCTTATAAATCAGGGCACTGATTGACAGTATCAATATTTTAAATCAGTTTAAATCAGGATACTGGTTGCCTTGAAATAGCCAATGTATGCAATGCTATTTCATATACATACACACATTCTATATACATTTTATATGTAATATGTTAATATATGCACTGTAAATACAGCAAATGAAGTGGAATATATATATCTATCTCCAGGTAAACAAGGACATTCAGTAAGTACACAGGGTGCTTTCCTTTTTCTTTTCTAAATTTCCTAATCTTTAGTTCCTGTCTGTAATCAGTCATTCACAGATAATGAGGTTGGAACAATTGTTCCTGGGCTTTCTAGCCTTCTAGTTCCTTCCTTGAAAGGAATTTTCCATCTGCATTGGGCTTCTGAGTGTTTTAAATCATCGCCTCTTCAACACCTGTGCTATGCTGCCGTGCCGCTTGTCCAGCCGTAGACCCTGTTCTTAAAAGCAGAGGCGTCTATTTGACCGACTGACCTGTGGAATCATTTCATCCTTCATTTAGTATTCAGTAAACATTTATCGATTGCTTGACATCTGGAAAGCCCTGTGGACACTACAAATGGGGAGCTGTGAGTGTTATGTGTGTGTCTGTGCATTTGTGTGTGCTAGGTGTGCCTGTGTGTGTATGTCTCCATGTCTCTCTGTTATGTATGTGTGTCTCTGTGTGTATCTCTGTTATCTGTGTATGCATGTGTACCTGTGTGTGTCTGCATGTGTGTGCTATGTGTGCCTGTGTGTGTATGTCTCCATGTCTCTCTGTTACGTATGTGTGTCTCTGTGTGTATTTCTGTGTTATCTGTGTAGGCATGTGTACCTGTGTGTGTCTGCATATATGTGTGTGCTATGTGTGTCTGTGTGGGTTATGTATGTGCATTCCTGTCTGTATCTGTGTGTATGTATGTGTCTAGGCATGTGTGTGTATCTGTGTGATATACGTGTATGTCTGGGGCTGCACGTGTTGTGTGTGTCTATCTATGTATGTGTGTGTATCTGTAAGTGTCGTGTGTATGTGTGTGTTACACGTGCATGCATGTGTGTCTGTGTCTGTGTGTCTGTGTGTTTCTGTACATATGCGTGTGCCTGTGTGTGTGTGTGCATGTGTGTGTCAGACACCCCGGCACTCACAGCTCACACGTTTGCACACAGACACAGATATACAAACATACCCCCGCACCCCAGTTAAGTGCCTATTCCTGCTCTGCAGTTCTCAGGCCTGGGAGTAATTCCCCAAACCACTCCCCTCCCTGACCAGAGTCAGCCACCTGTTTCCACTGCAGCAGCTGCCGTTTGTTTCCATTTCTGGCGCCCGGCGACCTCCAGGAGAGCTGCTGAGGAGAAACAGACGTGGACACGCCGGCCTTATCGGCAGCAGCCTGCGCACAACCACCGAGGGCTATCTCCAAGGGCAGAGGCACCAAACAAGGACAGCGGTGATGGGGGCTGGGCAACTGCTCAGGACACAGCATCAGCCCAAGTTTTCTGCTGACAGAGGCAGTCTCCCTGTCCTCTGATTGCGATTTCTTCTACACACTTCAAAGGGAATGCACATTTTCTCTGGCCAAGCCTGCTCCAGCAGGGGCTGTATGTCTGAGACTCAAGGCTGAGTCTTAGTTTGGGAGGAGGGTCCCTTTGTCACTCCCAGCCTGCAGCAGGCAGGCTGATTCCTGTGACCCCAGGCCACCGCGCAGACCGTCTTGCAGGGGGACATGCAGTGGGGGGATGTGGTGTGGTATAGCAGCCCCAGGGCCTCTCTAGCTCCGACCCCGAATGGTTAAGTGGGGCGCAGTGGCCTTCATCTGCCGAAGGGAAGCTGGAGCCTGTCTCCAGCCCCAGCAAACACGTGTGCAGGTCCTGGGTGGTCCAACCTTGACAAGGGCCTTGTTTGCCCAGAGGGTCTGAGGCAGAAATGTCCTCACATATAAGGGCCAGTGTTATAACTGTTTAGGAGGATTGTAATGAAGAAAACCCAGAATTGTTCCTGAGCCCTGCCCTGTGTGGGCCTCATGGGATCTGGCCCATGCTGTGGGCAGGACACACACAGAAACAGGATGCGGGGCCTGTCCTCAAAGGGCCTGCAGCCTACCTGAGGCATGCCCCTGGGCTTCCATGCTTCCTTTCCTCCAATTCCCAAGGAGCAGATGCACCCACATTCTGTCCACGCCAATGTTACTGGTGCTGGGGGAGTCGGGGAGGAGGCAAGTGACCTTTTCTAGCTTTCCAGCCGTTGGCCTCTCTAGGGTAGATTCTCTGTAGCTGGCACTGCTGTGGTCTATGTTTGAAGACATCTTTCCCTTCATTCCTCATGGCTCATCAGTTCATGTCTTTAAGACTTACCACCCGAGCGGTCTTTCTTGGCCTTTCGTTTTCAACTTGCATTATAGCTCTGCCACATTGGTGCCTCTAATGGGACCTGACTTATTGCCAGCCCCCCACCTATGGCCATTCATGCACCAGGCCCGGGTTTACGGGTGTTGAACAATGTCAATGCTTATTTTTGCCAGAACACACACACACACACACACACACACACACACAGACACACACACACACATTTTAACCCAGTGGCAGCCAACCCGACCAAGGATCAGAAGCGAAGCTGCTGTGCTTTGAGCAACGGGGTCACAGACACAGCTGTCACGCAGCTAATGCACTGCTCAGCCACAGCCAGGTGCTCACGGTGCATTTTCCCCCACGGGTGGAGATGATTTGAGAGAAAAGACACGCCGAGAGGAAGGGAGGAATACAGACCGAGCTTATAAACGTCCCTAGCTAGTGACAGGGATCTCCTGGTCAATTTCACTGTCCTATCTTAGAGACAGCTGAGCCACTGGCCACCACAGAATTCCCTTCTTTTTGCTGTGCCCTGCCTGTCACCACAGTGTTCCCGGTGTTAGAGCAGTGTACCCCCAACGGTGTGCCATTATTCAATCAATCCTGGCAATTCACTGCCAGTATCTATTTTCCCTTCAAATATTTCATCCAAATATCTGTGCCCCACTACTATACTTCATTGATTCTGAGATACACATTATTTTTTATCTTAACATTTCTGAAACTGGAATATATGTGAAATCAGTGGCACATCATCACTAGTTAGGGTTTTTTTCTTTCTTCGTGGCACACCAAATAATGGTGCTATTGATGGTATTTTACATTTGCGAGAGTTCCTGAATCACTGACAGTGGTTTTAAAAACTCCCTTCCCAACAAGGGGGAGGACACAGGCTCCTTTCTGTCCCTCAATCTTGCAGTTGCTGCCTTCTATCCCTACTCCAAACCCACTTGACTCTGTCTTGGTGGCTGTGGCTTCAGTCCTTTCACCTCCTACCTGGTGTTGGTTTCCCAGCCTGGGTCTTTGACTGTGACAGGGTGGTCCATTGCCCTGAATCTTGCTACACCTCTGGGCTCCCTCCTCTGCTACGTCTCGGCTCCGTGCTTCACAGTCCGCAGACACTCACATGCTCACAGACACCGCGAGCTCCCCGCCCCGTCACACAGGGACGCAGGCTGCCTGTATGCCAGGGAGCGGCATTCTGAAGGCGGACACAGACTGGCCTTTTAACTTTTGTATCCTCAGCACTTCGCCCAGTTCCTGGCACATAGCAAGGACTCCATAAATGTTTACACAATCAATCCATGAAACAACAGATTCATTGTTTTTGTCCACTTGTGATCTATAGGTGCAGAACATTTCCTTCTTGTATGTATTTTCTTTTTTCCACAACAAGAAAGAGCTACAACACAGAGCCATTCCCTAGCAGGGCTGGGCATGTGGCCTTGAGAGCTGTTTGCTGATTTTTTTTATTTTCAATGTGGTCCTTTTTTCTTTTTTATCTGCCCCTTTGGCTGGATGGGATGTGGCTAGCAGTGCAGGGGGTGTGCGTGGGGTGAGATGGGCCATGCCCGTCTGGTCTCTCCCTTTCTGCATAGCCTTACACCTGATCTAGCCTTGAAATTTCCAGTTTACAGGGGGCAGGGCCAGGTTTGCGGCTAAGCCCTGACCCCGAGCCAGGTAAGGCGCCACACATGTTTGCCTTCCAGCACAGTCTGGATGAAGGCTGCTTGCGTCTGTCAAATGGACGGGATTCAGTCCTGGTGCCGTAGCTGGTTCACCTCTGGCTTTCATCGAACTCTTTTGTAAGGTTGTGGCTCTTAACCTGCTTGACTCCCTCGGTAAGGGCAGCCATCAGTCTACTGGGACAACCGAGCTTCCCAGTGAATGGAGCACTCTTGCCATGCCGCCAGAGGGCAAGGAGCACTAGGAGGTAAAGTCCCTGGCCGCCCCCCCCCCACCAGCCCCACTCAGCCTCATGCTGAAAAGCAGGACAGGCCAGGGCACTAACATGCTGCTCATATAAGAGACTGATTGTTCACAGTGATTGTGGATGATTTTTCATGAATATTCACTCTTATCCAGATTATGGTGTGCTAGCTCAGATTTCTTCTAGAAAACAAGGACTACCAGTGTTTCTGGAGGAGGTGCTAGTCCTTATTTTATTTAGTTAAGAGTGGTGGCAGGGGCTCAGATTGTCACCCCCCTAAGGCAGGCACGATGGGAGGTGTCTGTCTCCACATGTTGTGCTATAGCTGGCTTGTGTGGGCTGAATATTTCAGATATTCAGAAATTTTCCTAGCTGGTTCCCCATGGCAGGAGTATTATTAATACCAATAATAATGTCAGGGAAATCAGCAAACACTACTTCGGGGCTTTGTATCCCTTCCCCGGGAGCCGGCTTCTGTACACCACTGACGCTGACGTGGAACGCAGCAGCTGTAGGGGTTATGACTGGTTATTTTGCTTTCCTTTTTTTTTTTTTTTAGCCCTGAATTTTATCAAGAAACACACATTCACAATAGGACAAGAAGAGAGCCATAGAATTAGAGTAGAAACAGTCCATAATAAGGTGAAGAATCACGTGGTAAAAACTACACCTGCTCAGAGATGAGACATAACACCCAGGCGCTGCAGGGCGAGCTGTGGGTGCCTGGTGGCAATTTAACACAATCGCAGCCACCGCGTTGAACAAGCCCGGCCATTCCCTGACACTGAGGACTTGCTCCTGAGACCTGCTCCAGAGGCTTGCCCTCGCTGAAGGAGGCCTGTCTGGCTGAGACAGCTACACCGCGCCCCCCACCCCCCCCCCGTCCCGCCCTGGGCCACAAAAGCCACCCCTAGCATCAGGTGAAACACCTGGGTGAGGGTTATAAGCTGCCAGGGTTGGAGCCCTCAGTTTCTTTCAGTTTTTGCTGATTAAATGCAATTAGGCAAACACTGGAGAATAAGATAAACCTTTAGCACTACAGTGAAACCACAACATTGCGGACTTTTTTCCTTTGTTGAGCAAACCCTGTAAACGTTCATTTCAGAAAAAGCTCTCCCTCCTGCCGCCATCACCACCCTAGTGGGGCAAAGTTTTGGTACAAGAAAAGAGAGTTCCTTTTTCTTTTCTTTTCTTTTCTCTCTCCCTTCCTTCCCTCCTTCCTTCCTTCCTTCCTTCCTTCCGTCCTTCCTTTTCTTTCTTTCTTTTTGAGACAGTGTCTCATTCTGTTGTTCCCCAGGCTGAAGTGTAGTGGCATCATCCATCATAGCTCATAGCAACCTCAAACTCCCGGGCTCAAGCCATCCTCCTGCCTCAGCCACCTGAGTAGCTGGGACTATAGGCATGCGCCGCCACACCCGGCTAATTTTTCTATTTTTTGGAGAGATGGGGTCTTGCTATGTTACTCAGGCTAGTCTCTAACTTCTGACCTCAAGCGATCCTCCTGCCTCAGCCTACGAAAGTGCTAGGATTACAGGCATGAGCCACAGTACCTGGCCCCTCACACTTTCTTAGCTATCATTGCCAGCGGATTTTTTTTTTTTTTTTTTTTTTTTTGCTTAATTCAGATTACTTGTTCCAGCCTGCCTTATATAGAGGGAGGGGCTACTTTTGAAGCTGGTGCAGAGAATAACCCCCCACTGCTGCCCTAGGAGGTGGCATTGGAGTTAGGATTGAATGGCTGGGAAAAACCAGCCCTGCAAAAACTCGGAAAAGGAGAAGATACAAGGTCCTCCAGCACACTCCAGGAATGAAAGAGAGGCCCAGGTGACAGCCCAGGTGGTAAGACAGGGGCGGGGCACAGGGTGAGAAGGGAGGAGACTGCCAGAGCAGTCCGGGGGGAGGTGACCCTGCAGCTCTGTGGGCCCTTGTCAGCCATGTTGAGGAGTTCAGATTTTTTTCTAAGTATAAAAGTCTTCAGGTCCTTCACCTTGGCAAGGCAAGCGCAAATCCAGGTGATTTTCCAGAGGTCCCCTCAGGCATCCCACTCATAAATACTTTTTTATAAGAGCTACTAAAACTAGTATTTCCTAAGGTATGTGAAAAATGGATCATCAGATGAACAGTATAAAATACCACTTGCTTTCCCGCCCTACCAGATTGCTGAAACAAAAGGATCTCAGGGTCGCCTACACAGCAGTGTCCCAGCTACCTCACGTGGTGAAAGTAAGTGAGCCAGGACCACCTTCCTCCAGACCCACCGTCTGTGCCTCTCCTAGGCACACCCCTCCAACCGACACAGAACCTGAAATCTGTGTCCAAGTCCATGTAGGATGAGACGCCTCCGGTGTCAAGTCCATGGCCGAGGGCGGGGACGCAAGCACTCCCGGGAGTATCACACCATCCCACCAGGCTGTTCTCCCGGAACACAGAACAATCAGAGTTTGTTTTTCAGCCTCCAGCAATGGACTTAGAGTCTCCAAAAAGGTTGGTTTTATGTAGATGAGTTGATACAGAATGTGTGATGGAATTATGCTCTTTGATTCAGTCAGGGATTGCTACTGAATCAGACACCCGTCTTAGGTCATATTTTTTCTCTATGTTTTATCCTCTCTTGCATCAGAATTCCTTCTTGAATGTGTCCCATGAGCGCAGCACTGCTGTCGTGCTGAGGGGACAGACACAGGAGACATCCTTGCCCGGGCAGGAATGGGCGACGCACTGGCCAGCGTTCGCTAGTGTGTGATGAAGATTGTATGTGACTCTCGGAAGTGTGATCTAACACTGCAAGGAGGATCTCTGAGAGAGGGGCACCAGAGAGAAGACAAATTCTGGCCCGCCGGAGGAAAGAGTCCGTAAGTGGGCTCTTGAGAGTCAAGGCCAAAGAGGCCAGACCCTGAAGAGCCCTGGATGCCACTGTAATGAGACTCACGGTTAGTCTGGAGCTGATGGGGAGGCATGGAAGAATTTTAATTAAGGGAATGACATTATCACACTTGCATTTTAAAAATATGGCTCTGGCTGTGATGAGTGGAAAGGTACAAGAGTTTAATTATCATCAATGCATGATAAATTACTTCAAAATATAGGTGCCTTAAAACAACAGCACATGTTTGAGGGGGTCAGGACTGCTTGGCTGAAAGGTTTCTGTTCAGGGTCTCCCTGAGGTTGCTGTGAAGATGACGGCTGAGGCTGCAGATACTGGAAGGCTTCACTAGAGTCACAGTGTCCATTTCCAAGTGGCTGACTCTCACAGTGGCCAAGCTGGTGACTGTTATGGGCAATTGTCTGTTCCTCTCCATGGGAATCATGTCACAGGCTGCTGAGTATCCTCATGACATGGTGGCTGGCTTAGCCCAGGAGAGGTGACCCAGGAGAGTGAGGCAAAAGTGGCAATATGTTCTGTGACCTGCCCTCAGAAGTCATGTACCATCATTTCAGTGACATTCCATTTGCTGGAGGAGAGCCCTTAGGTCAAGCTCATTCAAGGGTAAACGAATTAGATTCCACCTTTTGAAAGAAGGAACGTCAAAGAACTTGTGGATGCAACTTAGATATTTTTTGTGGCAGTTTTAAAATAAGAGGTTATTTTATGATTCAGGTGATAAGAGAAAGCGATTGTAATCTAACCCTAAAGCTGTGAGAATAGGGCATAGATTTAAGAGCCATTAAGGTGCTAGAATCAATAGGATTTGGAAACTACTTGCAATTAGTCTGAGCTGGAAGGATCTAGAAGGGACACAGTCTGTAGGAGGAAGAGTATGGTCAGAACATGCTGTATGTGAGATGCCTTTGGATAGCCAGGTGAATGTTTCTAATAGGCAATTGCATTTATGGGTCTGTGGGGTTAATTCAGGGATTGTGAGTGTGAAAGCTGTGATGTAGGTGAGATCTCCTAGGCAAAGGGGTGGTGCAGAGTGGCCAAGGACTAAACTGTGGGCATGGAGTGTGGAGAGGACACTTGTTAATGCTGCCGGGCAATGTTGAGGGCCTGCTGGGGTAGATGACCCTGCATTTCCCAGGTTCCTGTCTGCTTGACTCTGTGGCTACCT
The DNA here is from genome assembly GCA_963574885.1 of Lepilemur ruficaudatus. Lineage (NCBI taxonomy): Eukaryota > Metazoa > Chordata > Mammalia > Primates > Lepilemuridae > Lepilemur > Lepilemur ruficaudatus. The sequence goes on from CAUYRT010056177.1 coordinate 78,612, forward strand.
GCAGCAGCACCACCTGCTTGGTTGCAGATTTGATGGCAATAGGTATTATGAAGACTTTAAATTTCATGCCTCAGTTTCATCATCACAGCAATAGACATACTAGTACCCACCTCATGGATTGATACAGGATTAAATGAATAATGGGTATAAATACTTAGCATCATTCATAGCATTTAGTAAGTGCTCAATAAAAGGTCACTATTAGCATTAGCAAATAACCCTTAGGACTAGAATTTAGAATGAGAATGGGAGAATAATGACATAGGACCAGAAAAGCAAATTTGTAGAGTGGAGCTTATTTAACAGGACGTCTGGGGTGACTTGGAGTCCACATTGGGAGTCCTGGCAAGAAAGTGGACAGGAGCCCCTTGGGCAGTGCACACACGGCCATGGTGCAACACCTGCTTGGACTTTGTTCTGCTTTCTTTCTTTCCTGGCATACTCGGGCCAATGTGTGTTTAGGGAACAGATGATGAAGAATTACCGTTTTCCTCACTGGCTCTGACCTGAGCCCTACACAGCGATGAGGGACAGAGAGGCCCAGTGTGCTGCTCGCGGCAGGGGAACGTTCTTCAGAGGAGCCTGTTTCTGGTTGTTCCATCGTCTCCGCTGGTTGCACAGCAAGGAGACACACATCTTTCTGAAGTGGCTCCAGTACCTTGTTCTCAATCAGATTTTAAAAAGCCCGTTGTCATGAGGTGGGGCTCTGCATGAGCCATATTGAAAGTGAGAGAAGTCATGCCCAGAGAGACACACCCCACCCGAGCAGCTTCTCCTCAGATGCAGAGTTAAGTGAGCCATGTGTGTTTCTGTGTGTGCTTTCCCAGTGTGACCTTCAGCCCTGGCAACCATTATTGTGGTAAGTGCTGTCGAGACCATCGGCATGCCTGGCGAGGAAGAGCCTGGCTGTCCTGCACTGCGGCCGGCCACCCTCTTGTTGGCCACAAAGCCATCGTCCCTGCAGAGACTACAGTTCCCAGCATCTGTGGCGTGAGTCTTCTGGCCATGGCCCCTGTTGAAAGAGAGGCCCAGAGGCATTCCCTGCCTCTCTCAGAAATGCCCCTCCTTAACGTCTGGCAAGCTGGCAGGTGGCCACCCCGGCCTGGACCCAAGCAAACGCTCTGTCTCAATGCAGTGGGGTTGACCTTTCTTTCCCAGGTGGCTTCCTTACACCGCAGTGAGACAGGAAGAGCACGATCTCTCAGAGCACGGCCACGCTGCTCATTCATTCAGCCAGGGACCAGAGCCCTGGCAAGATCTAGGGTTTTGTCAGATGGGAGCCGTGGCAGTGAATACAAGAAGTGAAACCAGATGTTCTTCCCTCCAGTTGCTTCATGTCCGTGCAATGGCTTGGAGGAGGAGGCTGTAAAAATGTCACAGCCCTGGGTTTCTGAGGCCCAGATTTACGCGCCGGGTAACCTTGCGCCATAAATCCACCGCCCTTGCTGGAGCATCGGCTTCCGAAGGGGCAGGGCCCAGCTGCAGCGTTGACCAGAGCAAGCGGACAGAGCTGGAGGGACACAGGTGGGGAACACGTGGGCAGAGAGTCTGGTGGGGAATAGAGATTACTTTTCAAGAATTTTAACGTGGGCAAAAGATTATACAAGGTTGGCTCTGATTTGGGCCTTCTTAGGAGATAAGCCAAACTCTATTTTGCATTTTAGCTTGAAAGGAAACTTGATTCCTCTTTGGAAAGTATTGGCACATACAAGAGTACTCCTTGGGAATGAAATCCACATAGGCAGTTTTCACTGCAGGTTGACGTGTTCGCAGGAGAAATGAGAAGCAGGCAGGGGCTGACCAGACTGTGCAAGCCCACAGAGGCTGGAATTTATACTGAGTGCCATAGGAAGACTGACACTTTAAAACGGTTATCCTCTCTGCCATGGAGAGAACAGATTATGGGGGTGGGGAGGAGAATGGAAGCAAAGAGACACTTTAGGAGACTATTATGGAAGTCCAGGTGATCATGGCAGCCCGGCTGAGATGGAAGCCGTGACAGTAGTGGGTGGGCTCAGGCGGGGGTCGGGGGTAGCCAGATGGTGGGAAGCATGAACCCTGTCTCCAGGGGGTTCTGGTGTGAGCAGTGGGGTGAGTAGTGATGCCATTCAGGCAGAGAAGCCTGGAGGAGGATTGAGTTTGTTGAGAAGATTAGGACATGTTGGGTTGGAAACACTTCTAAACATCCATGTAGATCTTTTAAAAAGTTGAATATGTGGGTCTGGAGATATGAAGAGAGGTCAGGACTGGGATATAAATTTGGGAGTTAGATTATAGATGTTAATTTCAAAATTGCTTTTGCTTGGGCCATAGTTGACCTGTGTGTTGACACTATCACTGTGGTCACCTTCTGCTTCTGCAGGGCCACCCCACTAATGCCGGGGGCCCTTAGGTCAGGGATGCAAAAACACTCCTTCCTCCTTCTCCTGCCTGGCCAGTGTCCATCCTTAATCTTTACGGCTGAGCCCGGAAGTAGCACTACCGCTACAGCATGTAGCATGAAAGCTTCTTATCACCCCAACCCTAGACAAGCAGAATTCCTCCCAAGTCATCCATTTCTGTCTTGTTGCATCATCTGGCTCAAATTTTCTGCTCTCTTAACATTCTCCCAGCTTGTTGACATTTTTACAGTGGGTCAACCTTACTATTTGATTATTAGTCACTAAACATGAATGATTTGCTTTTTCGTTTCATCCATGTTGCTTGAAATGTAACATTAGTTTTTAGTACATTCTAATGACTAAGTTCTGATAGCTGGCTTTCCAAAACACTTCTACATGTGTGCCTAACCAGCTGATGGTCAGGGCATCGCTGATCACCGTGGCAACTGGTGGGATGTTACTCCGTGATGCCACTGACAAGAGCGCAGGTTGCGGTAGGTCATTTTGTGCATGCATATCGTATTTCGGGCAATTTCCGTCATACACAGCTACTCTGCTTTTTATTTGTTCTAATTAAATAGTAACAAATGTTCAGTTCAGTGGATTCTTCATATAAAATGACTCAAACAGCCTCCCCCTCCCCCAGATTAGACTGGGAACAGATGCACACTTGTGTTGCAGAGTTAAAACTGCACTTGTGTGATGCAAGTTGGAACAGATGGCACTGGAACAGCTGAGTGCTGTGCTGGCTGGGAGGGGGTCATTGTGGTCTGACATGGAGCCCCAGTGCTGCTGTGTGTGATCCCAGGAAGGACCTGTGAGCCTCTGCGCTGCCGCTGGAGACATGCAGCCCACAGAAGTCTCCTCTGAAGAAACCAGAGGGAGCTTCTAGCCCCCCGCAGGGGTGTCCCCAGCTCCGCCTACTGTCTTAGTGTGTTTCACCTTTGCTGACACCTGGGTTACCTCCTGGACCGTATCTTCAGAGTTCATCCCACTTTGGGAACCTTGTTTCAGATAACTGGGACAGCAATGCAGATTTAGGAGTTGTGAGGGTTCATGGGATATAGGAAAGTGTGTGGAAGGCCAGATTGCCCAGGGCTACAGTGTAGCACCAGAAGCAAGATAACCAGCACAGAGCTCAGGAGGCAGACAGAGAAGGAAAGTTTGGGTGGGGAGATGTGGGGGAGAGGGCATCATGGAAGCCAGGGGAGAAGAGGTGAGTCCACCCGTCGCAGAACTTACCAAGAGGAGAATGAAAGTGTCTATTAGACTTGGAGATTCAGTGTTACCCATAACAAGAGCTGGTTAGGGGGACGTAGGCCCAGAAGCCAGTCTGTAGGAGATTAGAAAGTGTGGCAAAGAGACGTCAAGGGAAGCTACCTTTAGAGAATTTAGCAAAGAAGGAAGAGAGACAGCGAGATGGGTCAGGAGCTCCAGGGAGAGGCTGCCGGAAGGGTCTGATCTGGTTTTGCTGGGAGGTCAGGTGGGCGTTACAATGAGAGTTACTTCAAGAAGGCGGCTCAGGGCTCCTTTCTCTAGAGGTGTGTCTGGAGGGGCTTAGGAACGCCAGAGAGAAGTGGAGGGAGTGATGGCCCAAGCAAGAGCGCCCCCACTTTCCTGCCCCCAGCGCTGCATGGCTGCCCCACCCAGCCGCACCTTCGGGATTCCAACCGAGCACTGGACTACAGGCCCTGTTCAAACCCACCACCGCCCAGTGATGCTAGCCCTACCAGACTGTTTTTGTTATTGTCTTTGTTGTGGCTTTGGCTTTAGTGGGGGAGAATCCTGAGGAGGAGACAAGGGGATCGGAGGAGGAGGTGGGCAGGGGGTGTCTGCGCAGGGTGGAGAGACGGTTGGCGGGTCAGCAGGCAGGAGCCTGGCGGGGTCCGGGCAGCTGAGAGCACCAGCTGGGGTCCCGGGGTTTGTGCCCAGCCACCTCCGCTCTCCGTGTTGAGTGGGAGGCAAGTCTGGCTGTACAGGATGGCAAAGGCGTGATGGGCGCCATGAAAAATCTGAGGTTGAGGGCTGCCTCATCACCACAGCCCGGGGTGCTTGAGGACACATTCTTGGCATCCCTGGCACAAATGGGTCGGCGTTTCTTCCATTGGTGCCATCAGGATCGGGGAGGGAAGAAGTTGTGTGCGATTTAAGGGAGGGGGTTGAGGTCGTAAGGCAGGTGAGACTGAGGGCCAAGGAGTCCAAGGAGCCAAGGTGATGGGGTGAGCCACAGTGACCCTTTTTCCTGTCCCTCCCACTCTCAGCCTCTTGAAAAACATACTTGTTTCACTCCTCATGTTTTATCCAGAGAGAGGCCTTTGGGAACACGTTTCTTCCTCCGGGTAATCCACACACTGAAAGGAGACCCCACTGTGAGGAAGAGCCGCCATGCAGGCAGCTGGGCTGGCTGGCAGGTGGGCGTGTGTGGGTCGGGGGAGCAGAGCTATGCTGACAGACCAGACCTCTGGAGTGAGATTTTTCTTAATCGCTTTATTTTTAGAGCAGTTTTAGGTTCACAGCAAAATTGAACAGAAAGTACAGAGAGTTTCCATGTACCCACTGCCCACACAGCATCCCCACCATCCACATCCTGCACCACAGGGCCACATTTGTTGCAGCCAATGACCCTGCATGGGCACATCATACTCACCGGAAGCGCCCAGTCTACAACAGGGTTCACAGGCGGTGATGTACATCCCACGGATTTGGACAAATGTGCAGTGACATGTACATACCATGACAGCGCCATGCAGGGGAGTGTGCCCTCTGTGTTCCATGGATTCTTCCTTCTCTCCCCCCAGCCTCTAGCAATCACTGGTCTTACTGTCTCCATAGTTTTACCTTTTCCAGAATGCCATCTAGTTAGAATCACACAGCATGGAGCCTTTCGGATTGGTTTCTTTCAGGTAGCAATATGCGTTTAAGGTTCCTCCATGTCTTTTCACAGCTTGATAGTGCAATTCTTTTAGCATTGAATAATATTCCATTGTATGGATGAGCCACAGTTTGCTTATCCATTCACCTACTGAGGGACATCTTCATCGCGTTCAAGTTGTGGCAATTATGAATAAAGCTGCTACAAACATTTTTGTGTAGGGTTTTGTGTGGACATAAGATTTTTAAACTCATTTGAGTAAATACCAAGGAGCATAATTGCTGGATTGTATGGCAAAAGTGTGTTTAGTTTTGTAAGAAACTGCCAAACTGTCTTCCAAAGTACTATTTTGCATCCCTTTTACCGGCAGCAATGAGAGTTCCTACTGCTTCACATCTTCCTCAGCATTTGGTGTTGCCAGTGTTACAGGTTTTGGCCAGCCTAACAGGTGTGTAGTAGTATCTTGTTTAAATTGCACTTTCCTAATGATGTATGATTTGAAGCATCTTTTCATACATTTATTTGCCATCTGTATATCTTCTTTGGTGAGATGTCTGTTCAGATCTTTTGCCCATTTTTTAATTGGGTTGTTTGTTTTCTTGTTGAATTTTAAGACTTCTTTGTATATTTCGGGTAACAGTCCTTTCTCAGTTATGTGTTTTGCAAATGTTTTCTCCCAGTCTGTGGTTTGTCTTCTCATTCTGTCTTTTGCAGAGCACAAATTTTTTATTTTAATGAAGTCAAACTTGTCAATTATTTCTTTTACCAATTGTGTCTTTGGTGCTGTGTTTTAAGTCATTTCCAAACCCAAAGTCATACTTTCCTATGTTACCTTCTAGGAGTTTTACAGTTTTCGTTTTTTACATTTAGGTCTATGATCCATTTTGAGCTATTTTTTGTGAAGGATGTAAGGTCTCCATCTAGATTATTATTGTTATTTTTTTTGCATGTGGATGTCCAGTTGTTCCAGCAGCATTTGTTGAAGAGATTATCTCCTTTGCCAAAGATCAGTTGACTGTATTTGTGCAGATCTATTTCTAGTCTCTCTATTTTGTTTCATTGAGCTGTTCTTTTGCCAATACCACACTATATTGATACTATTGAATAGTACTATTTTTGATTTATCAATTATAGGTGATGTCTATTGGCTTCCTAGTAGAATTAATGAGAAGTTAGCTCTCTCTAGATTCATCTCTCCCCATGCCCCTTACATAGCTATATCATTACTTTTAATTAAACCATTAATCACTGTTTATGACACCAAACCATGTAAATATTGTTAATTGTAAATCTGAGTAGTGTATTATGATTATATTTTTATTTTTGTCTTTTGTCTTCCTTTAGGTTACCTCTGCCTTATTTATTACTTACATGCTATTTTATATACATATGTGTGATAGCTTAAAAATATGTCCAAAAATGCCTTAGTATTATTTCTTTCAAAATGGAGAGCCCTATTTCCCTTGCCTTATAAGTGGGCCGTAGTGAACTGCTTCCAACAAATAGAATATGGCAGAAATAATGACATGTGACTCCCAGACTAGGTCATAAAAGGCGTGACAGCCTCCTCTTTGATCTTCCTCATGGATTGCTTGCTCTGGGGAAAACCAGCGCCATGTTGTGAGGCCAGGTGAGTGGCCCCATGGACAGGTCCATGTGGCAGGAAACGGAGGCCTCTTGCCAATAGGTAGCAAGGAACTGAGGCCTTCTTCCAACAGTCATGTGAGTGGGAATAAAATTAATACTAATAGGATTGCCTTAGATTAATCAATATTTACTCCCTGGAACTAGGGGTAGAGTCAGTCTTTTGTGACAACATGACTTTGCAGTGGAATATAGGGATTTTAAATAAAATCTGAATCTATTACAAAGAAGAATAAGGCAAGAGCTATTGGGGAGGCAACTAAAATTGTCTGCTATAAGGGGTGTGAGGTGTTCATTGTGATAGATGCTTGTCGAAGTCTCCTATCTGCTGATGTCCTTCTCCTGTGCTTTTTGTCCTTGTGGGTTTCTGCCATTTTGTTTCTTTATTATTATTATTATTATTTTTTAGAGACAGGGTCTTGCTCTGTCACCCAGGCTGGAGTGTCATGTTGTGATCACAGCTCACTGTAACCTCAAATTCTTGGGCTCAAGCGACCCTCCTGCCTCAGCCTCCCACATAGCTGGGACTACAGGCTTACCACCATGCCTGGCTAATTTTTATTTTTTTATTTTTTTTAGAGACACAGTCTTGCTATGTTACCCAAGCTGGTCTCAAATTCCTGGCCTTAAGAGATCCTCCTGCTTCAGCCTCCCAAAGTGCTGGGATTACAGGCATGAGCCACTTTACCTGGCCTATTATCATTTTAATGGGATCTCTGAAGGGAGTGGTGCTAAATGTGTATGTTCAATCTGTCATCTCTATTTGGAAGCCCCTTAGCCCATGCTTTTCACACTGTGAATTGTAACCTGTTAGTAAGCTATGCCTAGAATTCCAAAATAACAATGCAGAATAGAAAACACCAGATTGTATGTATTACATACATACATAAGATTAAATATGTTTTATGAAATGTTTGTTTCAGGTGAGAGAGAGAGAGAGAGAGAGAGAGAGAGAGACAGGGAGAGAAACTGTGTCTTTGTACTGGCTAGGGATGTAAAATGATTTTTTTGCTGTAAGCTGGACTCAAAATGTTTAGGAAGTATTACTTCAAAGAAATCTCTTCTGAGCATTTTGTGCTCTACAGTGCTGTCTTATTGTGGTTGGTTTACAGATATGGGAGGTTAGGTGAACATGGCAAGCATGTTAAACTCCAATGGGTATGAAATGGCATGTGATATATGTATAAGGAAAAGGCCTCTCCATGTAGGAATACACTCCACGCCCACACAGGTGGCAGGCAGCTGAGTTATGAGGCACATTTCTGGACACTGAATGTGGAACCTGGCTGAGCCCTCCCGCTGATGCTCGGCGCCATTTACTCCGCTTCAGCAGTCACTGTCTGTTCAGCAAACGTCTATCCAAAGCCTTCATTCCCCGAATGTTAGGGCAGCCGCGAATGGGAAGAGATGCTAGGTTTCTGCTGAGTTATACATCGTAAACCTGGAGCTTCAAAACATAGGAGGATTGTGGTTTTTGCTTTCAAGGATTATTTTAAATACATTTTGCCCTTTCTAGGTAGGTGTATTCAGCAAAGCCTGATGTGCATATTTCCCATGTCTACAGATTTTCAGGAACTGAAAACATCCTTCCATGAAACCAACATTTTCAGCATCAAAATACATCTTAGTTGCAAAGTTCTTTCCTCTGTCTGGGTGAAGTCACTGTCAGCCGCTCTGGTAACATGCATGAAACCCAACGACTTGGCAATCCCGTGGCCACAGAGGTGGCCTGGAGAACTTCTCCTGGTCTGGCAGCTTTACTAGCCCTCTTGCCTTGGTGTTTCACATTTCCCAATGCCCTTGCTTGTTCCCATCTTGCCGTCCTCATTACACTGTATTTTCTGCTATCCAATTTTTAAATTCTTTTGTCAATCCCTATCTACTTCCACCAACATTTTCACCCTCGTCTCTTTTTAACTTATCCAATTATTTAGGTCTTAATTTGTTTTTTCCTTCCTTACTGTCCCTGTTTTGCTCAGTCCTTTTTTTTTTTGTCCGTCTACCCTCTGGGCTTCAGTACTCCCGACAGCTCCCCACCCCCGCATGCTCATGTCCCTCTCTCTTTCACCAAGGGCTTTTGTCTCTCCCCTTGCCACTTGCTGTGAAGACCCAGACCAGGCAGAAGATGCTTCACAGACAGTGCACAGTGGGGCGGGCGGCCTGGGGGAGGTGGCTGGGAGGGAGGTTCTGAATGTCAGAGCTGGGCCCCTCAGAAGGGAGGGCTCCCTGGCCGTGTCTCCACATCGCATTTCACCATGCTACCCATGGAAAGTCATAAAAGTCACTCTTAACCAGATTTGTTGGTTACTCAACGTTGAGAGACTAAGCACATTTAGGGTGCCAAGATCAAGATCCAAAAACATCTTGGAAAGCATGGAAATGGGGCTGAATCTAGTAAGAAAATATGTCACTTTCTTCACTTGGGTGGAAAATGAATTGCACAAGACCAGTGTAGGGGAGCAGAGAAAAGACTTAAAATGGTTCCAGCCAAAAGTAGAGTAAAAAGGAGCCACCAGCATGTGTGGACCCCACAAAGCCCATTTGAGGTTAGGCTTCACTAGAGAAGCACAGTGTCAGCCACCATACTCAAGAAGGAAATAACCAGCCATCCACACTTGCCAAGAGAAACCATGACAGGTTGAAAGAACTAGGGGGGGGTTAGTGAGGTGAATAAAGGATATGATAACTGCATTCTCACACTGAGGAAGGGAAATCAGACTTACGGCTTTAAGGAGGAGAACTAAGCTCCCTGGAGGCAGACTTCGTTGTCAACACAAAGATGCACTTTGCAGTAGTCAAAGTTGTCCAAAGATGGATGAGTCTGCTTCATGAGGAAGTATGTCTCACTTTGAAAAAGTTTGGATGCTTGGTTGAGTGTTTCAGAAGAGATGCAAACGTGGATATGTGGTTGAACAAGATGGCAGGCATAACCTCTTATGGGTGATGCTAACACTAAACAAGAATAATAACTAACATTAATTGGGCACTTAGTATTGGTACATGGTGCTCCATGTTTGATCTGTATTATCTTATTTAATTCTTACAATAACACTATGGGGTAGTTGCCATTATTTCTACTATCTTAGAGGGGTGAAAACCTCAGACATGTGCCCCGATCACAGCAGTGAAGAATAAAGCTACTGTGGAGAGTTGTACTAAAAATCTAACAGGTCTGGAGACTGTCTAATGGTTATTTCGTGTGGACACTGGAGTGCTGAAGTGGAGTTGAATGGTTTCTTCCATTATAGCTACAAACAAGCAGGGCAGGTGCTTTCTGTACTCTCTGTACGGGAGTGGCACAGTGGCCAGGAGGACGTGAAGGTCCCAGAGGAATATAACAGAGCTGTCTTCTTTTCTAGGTGGAATTAACCTGCCAAAGAGGAAATCATGCGAATGTGCATGCAATATAATTTTTGTCCAGCTTAATAGTTTTTTCTGGATAAATTTATTAGGAGAATTTTACAAAAACTACACATCAATTTGACTTTTGATTTACAGCACCAATAATTTTGTTTCTGTCGCCTGACTGAAGAGGAATGACTCACACCCTCATTCTTCCTTGTATCAACAGGCAGTATTACTTGTCAATATTTAACAAGTAAAACTGAAAGATTGGGAGTTCTTTTACATTTTATCCAGATTTTTAAATTGTTGTCAGTGGGAAATTTAGTCCGAACGCTGAGCCCAACGCTACTGGGAACTGGAAGCCCTCCCAACGACGTGAGGCTCCGGGTCCAGTCCCAAGTGCACTCTTTTCTAGGTTGTGAGTGCTATTTCTGTAATCAGCATGCCACAGTTTAGAGGTTCCTTGGCCTCTTTCAGTTGAGACTACTGAAATGAATGAGGAGACAGGACTAGTCCCAGAGGCAGAGCCTGAGGAAAGCATAGAACTGAGGGTGCTCAGAGGCCTCCTGAGGTCCTATCACCTGGCGTGGAGGGGGCAGGACTTGAAAATGAAACATTTGTGAATGATGCTCAAAAATAGTAATCGCTCCCTAAGGAACCCTCAGGCATGGCGGCAGCCTGAACAGCAGCAGGAGCAGGGACTGGCTAAATCTCACCTGTTGTATGCAGAGGCCAGGGTGAGGGATCGCATCTCCAGACAGGAAAGAGAAAGAGCCACGGGGCTGGGGAGAAGGGAATGAGAACCCCACCCACCCACGGCCAGCCCCTGGCTTGTGGACGCTTGGTGAGACCTCAGTGCTGGGGTTTGGTCACCTGTCACCTCAGCTTGACACTTTAATCTGCCCAGGCCTTTCTGGGGGGCAGAGCCTGTCATTCAAAGGTCTTCTGATGAACTGGTCATGAATCAGGCCTGTCCTGAGAAGCTTGCAGAAAGAAAAGAACATTAAGATTGCACAAGCCCCCTTGCTCCCTGCCTCTGGTGACCTGGGCTGAGGCAAGGCCCCTCTACCTCGCCAGGCTCTTGTCAGCCCATCTGAGCTCTCCCCTTTGGGTGGGATCCCTTGGTGAATCAGAAAGAGGTGCACAGTGGGAGGAGGGACAGGGGCCAATGCTGGGTGTCCCAGGAGCCCTTTGAAATGCGGAGCTGCTTTGGCAGGGGTTGCTCGCTTGTGTCCCGTGGAGGGGTGCCATGTTCTTACCTCTCTGTCAAGGCCGGGGTACGAGCTGGGATTGTGATACTCGTGTGTTCAGAGCCAAGCGGCTCGTCTCAGAATTGGGTCACCTCAGAAACGGCAACGGTGATCTATCCAGATTGCTGGGATCGAATTTCATCCTTCCTTGTAAAACTCAGCTGTGCCCCCAGCTTCTGCCAGCACCAAGGCTCTCCTTTGTCCTCCGTTCCAGCAGTCAGAAGGGCCAAGTGACACAAAGGGTGTGGCGCCGAGCCTCCCCACCGCGCGCGGCTCCGGCTTGGTCTCCTCAGCCCAGGGGGCGGGTGGCAGGGTGGGTGCCAGGGCCTCCCTGGTCCCATCTTCCTGCACAGGCTGGGCGCGGCCTGACCTCCACCGGCACGGCATCCCCTCTACTCAGCCTTTCTAACTTGCTTTTCTGCTGATGCTGGAGCCCTGGTGCTTTTGCTTTTTGAGACACACTGTAATTGGGGGTGGGGGGGAGGATTGAAAACGAAGAAAAAAACCCAAACTGAGCTTGCCTGGTGTTATGAAACAGGCACTTGCTGCCCTCTAATGGCTCCTGCCTTGTGGGTTCCCAGCTCCGCGGGGAGCAGGCCCCCAGCCTTCCTCCCCAGGGCCCCTTCCCCCTCAGCCTGCTCAAGGAACCAGTGCTGTGTGGGGGAAGATGTCAAAGGTCAGGCAGCTTTGGTGTGGCTGGCTGTGGGAGAGAAGTGGTCCAGCGTGCCCCTGCCAGACCGGAGTGCTTCTTGGACCGTCTATGCTGCCAGCTTAGGAGGAGGTTGCTCCTTTCCCCTTACATCTTCCCCTCCTGCTCCCTTGAAGTTCCTTACTGTGTCTAGAGAGGAAGGCACCGCGCATGGCAAAGGCTGAGTCTGTCAACAGGCTTGTGCACACAGAGGCTTCCTTTTCCTGCCCTGCTGGGGTGGCAGGGTGGGATGGGGTAAATGCTGCAGACTTTCCACTCGGAGTACTGGGAACCAACTCAAAAGCCAAACAAAAACCTCTTGGGGGAGGGAAAAAAAACCCACACAAACCCAACATCTGCTGGGCTAATGTTTGAAGAACATGAAGAAATTGGCTGGACACAGTCCAGTTCTGTTTAGAGGGGAATCCAGGATTTAATCAAGGAACAAAGGTCATAGGTGTGGGAGGAAAACCTGGGAAACATTTTGTTTTGGTAGCTGGGCAGTTTGTCTCTACACGTGATGGAAAGAAGCTCAAAGAGGAACGGGTATTTTCCTCCAACCAGCCCAAATCTGGCAAGAGGAGAGCATCATGCTATGAGCTCTGTTGCCGGGCAGGAAATAATGCAAAAGTTAGCGTTCCCAAGTTTAGAATGTTTTATATAGTGAGGTTTCTTGGAAAAAAGATTTAGTGTAAAACAGTGCAGAATAGGCCTTTTCAGCTTTTTTTAAATTGGGAGTTACTGGTCACAGGGTTTAATGAGGCAGTGCCTGTGGGGACAGCTGTTTGGAGGTGGGGGGAAACCATCGCTCTGCCCCGTGGGGCAGTGACGGAGCAGGAAGTGAAGAAGGTTGGATTGCAATTTCAGTGAATGAGGCTCCTTTTCATGGGAGGCTTAGGCAAGTGTCCACTTCCTGGATTTTCACTCCTTGTAGAAATAGGAAAGAAGCATTTTTTATTTTTTACTTTATTTGGATCTTTGGTTGCAAAAGCCCATCATTAGGAAATAAATATTTCCCCATCTCTTACCTGCTCAATTTTAAATAATGGAGTTTTTTTTCCCCTCTTTTCTAATAATCCTGAGTAAATTCTAAAATAAATAAACAAATAAATCTTCCTCTCTTTTGACAGAATTGACCTAAAATTTTGGCTTTGCTTCTCTTTGGATACCTATTGGTGCCGACCTGGCCCCTGACTGCAGAAGTAGTTCTCTAAAGCTATAGGCGCTCTCTGCCTGTCCTCTCTTGGCCTGACAGGGGCCGTGGGGTCTTGCTCCCCAGCTGTAGGAGATTGCCAGGGAAGGGTTATGCTAGCTCTCAGTGCTGGCTTCCTCAAAAGGACAGAGCTGAGTCTGAAATAATATGCAGATCTGGTTTGTTTTATAGTGTCCCCCACCCCCAGCTTAAAGATGGCTCAGCGTGCCTTTGGGAGATACTCTTCCACCTTGTTCATCAGATAGCCCCTTTCCTCCCCATGCCTTTCACACAAAGCCAGTCCCAGCTCTGGAGACATAAGTATTTCCCCAAAGCGGGATTCTTGCTGAGCTGCACACATCCTGCTCCCTGGTTTTACTGGGGAGAAATCAAAGATAAACAGAAGGCCCCGGGCTCATAGATGGTCTTTAAAACAAAAGGGTGTAACCAGAGGGCCTCTGAAGAGTTCTTTAAATCCTTGACATTCCATGATTTGCTGTTAATGTTCTTCTAACAGTGGTCAGAGAAAACCAGCAGGTTCCAAACACGTAGCACGCTGGGGAAAATGGCACCAGATGCAGCAGACTCTAACTCAGCAGAGTGTAGATGAGGCTCCAGATACCCCGCTGTGATGGGCAGCACACTGAGTCCAGGCAAACCTTGCGTCCCATCTTCGCCACTTTCAGGGCTCACAGGCAAGTTACTTCTCTGAGCCTTGGTCCCCTCCCTGGCACAGGTGAAGGAAGGTGTTGTGAGCATTAGATTGTGTGAACGAGGTGCTTAGTATATTGTAAGAAGTCAATGTTATATATTTTTTAAGGCTGGATAAAAAGGCACAAGTGGTAATGACATGTAGAACTGGCTTCTGTGAGCCCTGTGCCACATTTGGGCTATGGTCAGGTTGGGGAAGGAATGTGAGATCAAAGCAGGAAGCAAAGCTTTGGAAGAAAGCCTAGGAGGCGGGGGAAAGAGAGTTTGCAGACCTGGGACCTCTTGTGGAGAAACTGGTTCAGACCACAGCCTGAGCCGTGTGAACAGCCTTGGAGGCGGATGTCAGGGAGAGCCAGAGAAACACGGGGAGGAGAAACCTGAGCGGTCAGCTCTGCATGGGGAATCCAACAGAGAATAGAATCTGACAGAACCTGGGCTTCTGGTCTAGATACCTGCAGAGAGAAGTTTTGGCAAAGAGTGGAAAAGGGGAGCTCATGGGGGGTGCCCCAAACTGGGAACCAATCCAAAGCCACCAGTCTGCCAGGCCAAGCAGGGAACTTGGAGCAACAGCCTGTTAAGGGCCTGATTAATGAGTAAGCTGCCGGCTGCTTCAGGTGAGGGTGCACCTGTGATTAACCTAATCCCTGCAAAGCCCGCACCGTGAGATCCCCATACACTCAAGTTGTTTTGTTCTCCAACTGCTTGACTAAGGCCAGAATGTGCTGAGCAGCCTTGAGGGGAAGGACTCTTAGGAGAAAGTTAAAAAAAAAAAAGAAAACTGACTTTTTTTGGATGGTTGTTCTTGCTCACTAACTGAGTAGCATGAAAACAAAAATCATAGTTATTTTATAAACTCAGGAGCTCCAGAAGCTATTATGGAACAAAATGTGAACAAAAGTTAATAATCATCTATGATGTATTATTATAGAATTTAGATTCTCTTTCATCTTTGTGGCCTTTCTTGTCTAGTTAGGTTTTTATTTTTGTTCATATAATCTTTTATCATATAATCTTTTAAACTTTTAAGTAAGGAATAACATACATTCAGAAAAGTGCCAAAATCATGAATGTACGGTTTGATAAAAGTTTACAAGCTGAAAAGGCTCCTTTAGCCAGCGCTCCGACTCAGCAACAGAACACAACCAGCTCCTGGGCACCCAACTCAATGCCTTCCCCAGCACCAGCTTCATCCACAGCACAACTTAGTGTGCCTGTATTTTCCTCCCTTTTTTTAAAAAAATATTTTTTACTTGTGGTAAAATCCACACAACATAAAATTTACCTTCTTGACCGTTTTTAAGCGGACAGTTCAGCGGCATAAGTACACGTACCCTGCTGTGCAACCGTCACCACCATCCTCTCCAGTTCTCTTTTCATATGCAAAACTGAAACTCTGTACCGTTAAACAAAAATGCCCTTTTCTCCCCCTGTTCCCAGCCTCTGCCAACCATCATTCTTTTTGTTTCTATGAATTTGACTCCTCTAGGTACTTCATATAAGTGGAATCATAAAGTGTTTGTCCCTTTGTGATTGGCTTAATGTCACTGAGCATAATGTTCTCAAGGTTCATCCATGTTGTAGCATGTGTCAGAATTTCCTTTTTTTAAGGCTGAATAATATTTCATTGTATGTATAGACCATATTTTGTTATCTATTCATCTGTCGATGGACACTTGAATTGCTTCCATCCTTTGGCTACTGTGAATATCACTGCTATGAACTTTGGTATACAAATACCTCTTTGAGATCCTGCTTTCAATTTTGGGGGTATATACCCAGAAATGAAATTGCTAGATCATAAGACAATTCCATGTTATAATTTTTTGAAGAACTGCCATATTGGTTTTCCACAGCTAGTTTTCCCTTTTTTTTTAAATTTTATATTCATGGAATCATTTAATGTGTACTCTTGTAAACATTGAGCAGTTTTTTCCACTCAACTTCTTGTTTGTGAAACTCAATTTTTTCGGGTTGTCTTTTCTGTGCCTCTGTGTTTTTTTGTTTTTTTTTTTTTTTTTTTTTTTGAGACAGGGTCTTGCTCTGTCACCTGGACTGGAGTGCAGTGGCATGATCATAGCTCACTACAACCTCAAACTCCTGGGCTCAAGCGACCCTCCTGCCTCAGCCTCCTGGGTAGCTGGGACTACAGGCACACGCCACCATGCCTGGCTAAATTTTTCTGTTTTTTGTAGAGATGGGTCTTGCTCTTGCTCAGGCTGGTCTCAAATTCCTGACCTCAAGTGATTGTCCTGCCTCGGTCTCCCAAAGTGCTAGGATTACAGGTGTGAGCCACCGCACCCGGCCCATGTTATTTTTAAAAGGTAGAACATTTCAGGTCTCTTATTAGCTGTGCAGCATTTTGTAAGATTATTGGATAGGGTAGTACATTTCTTCTTTAAAGTTCAACAGAAGCCTTTGCTGAGCACATTTGTAGACTTATGTTAGGTTCTGTGATTCTGGTCCCCTGTGGGCACACAAGCAGCAGTTTTCTGTTTCTGCTGCTCAATAAACTTCGCACTCTAAGTGATGATTCCTGCACAGTCCCCAAGTTGGGCCTACTCATATGGCAAGCATCCTTTCCAACTGTAAGGCTCCCTCGGTAATTTTACAGTAGAGTACTTTGATCAGCCCTACCTCTCATCACATAACCCTGCATTCCATGCCTCCTCTAAACTGGCTTTGCTAAGGAACCCCTCTATCCAGCACCACCCAGCTGAAAAAAATGCAGTTAGAATCACCTATTTGCAGAAGCCCTGAAGCCGCTGTGGGTTTCACTGCGTACTTTAAAAAAAAAAAAAATTGTTGTAGATTGCTGAGAGAGAAAAGTATCTTATAAATCAGATGATCTGGTTTAGTTATATGTTAAGCTCAACTTTTAAGAAGGTCTTGTTTACATGTTCTAGCGAGGCCCGGTGTGCTCCAGGGAGGCAGGGATGTGTGCCCTAACTTGGTCGTGGGGAGTGTGGCATTTCCTGGGAGCAAGGAGCTTCTAGGACTAGAAACGAGGGCATGGAGGTCCCGCTGCCTCCTCCCTAGGCCATCAGCCTATGGTGCTGTGCAGCAGATCTCTTTCAGGCTCTCTGGTGATTTCTGGATGGAGCATGGAGTAGGAGTGGCACATGATATGTTTAAGGGGAGTCAGGGGTCCTGGGTTTGAGTCCCCCCTCTGACTCTTACCAGAAATGTGACACTAGCAAGTTACTAGCAAGACCCTACAGAGCCCCTTTTCTCCCTTGGTGGAAACATCATCATTGATGGAAATCTTAGGTTGCTTTTTGTCTTTTTTAATGCCTGCATTCCCAGAAAGCTGTCTGGCCTTTGAGATCATCGTGTTGGGAGGTTTGTGGTGCAGAACTGAAATCCTGGATCCAAACCCACCCTCGCAATTTTGTTTTGAAAGCTTAAAGTCATTACAGAGATCGTGCTAGCTCGTGCCCAAGGATGGGGTGTGTGGGGGACAAGGCAATTGAGGCTGGTGCTTTGGGTTTTGTTTTGTTTTCAGGGCCAGGAGCCAGCTGCCAAGCAGAGATAAGACAGAGTGTTTTCCTGTGGCTGGGAGAGCATCCTGGGCTGAGGAATCCAGGGGGGCCCTAGGAATTTGAATCCTGTGCTGACACAATCACAGCTCTCGGGAGGTGGCCAAAGTGTAGAAAGGAGTGGCACTCAGTGTAGCCTGTGAGCAGCACGTAAAGCTCTCTAAGATACAGGGGAGCAGAGACAATGGCATGTCAGGAATGGCCAGGGGGAGCAGAGCACCAGAGAAGCCACCTTAGATGTTCTCCGTGGCTTGCAACTCTGCGACCTTTGCCTTTTGGACAACTGCAAGAGCTGGTGTGAGACAGGACAGTGGCAAAAAGGGCCGAGGTTGAATTTCCGACCACTTGCGGTATTTGGGCTTAGATTTA
The DNA here is from genome assembly GCA_963574885.1 of Lepilemur ruficaudatus. NCBI lineage: Eukaryota > Metazoa > Chordata > Mammalia > Primates > Lepilemuridae > Lepilemur > Lepilemur ruficaudatus. The sequence continues at coordinate 96,600 of CAUYRT010056177.1, forward strand.
ATTTGATTTGATAAAAATGAAGAAGTTAACATTTCGTGTCACCTGAGTTTCTGAAGCAAGATTCCTACTGGTCACGTAGAAAATGGAGGTGTTCTAGTTTGCAGCTAACAGGACTACTGTAGGGTGATGTGCGAGGAAAGCATTTAGCAAATTGCGAAGCGCTCCACCGAGTCCTGTGAGGAGCCTGCTGTCCTGGCGACAGAGGGGCTGCAGGCACCGGCTCTTTTATTTACTGGTAGCTGGGAGTGGAAAGTTCCTGAGGCAGGGTGTCTGGCCCTGTGCGGCCATTGGCTGCCAGAGCAGGATGGTGACAGCTGGGGCTGCCTCCTTTGTGGGATGGAGCAGGGCGTCACCGCTAAACGCTGATGCGGCAGCTTTTGCTTAGTTTATCATGGACAAGAGGGAGACTCAAACACAACTCAGAGATTTTCTGACGGGATTCTGTGTCTACACTCTGTTATCCTGTGGCTGTCTGCAGATGGCACTGGAAAATGATTTATTGCTCCTGCGGCAATTTCAAAGGGAATTTGGATTATCTGAGCAAGAAGGACCTTAGCCTGTGTCTAGCTGGGCACTGGCCAATAGAAATCTAATGCGGCCACAAAGGGAAGCACATATGTTATTTCAATTTTCTTTTTTTAAATAGTCACATTATAAAAAGTAAAAAAAAAAATAAAATGAATTCTTCAATATTAATATATTTTTATTTTACCCTATGTATTAAAAATAGCATCGATGTAACATGTAATCAATATAAAATATAAAGAACATAAAAATATTTATGAGATATTTTGCATTCTTTTTTGTGTTTTCATTTAGGTGTTTGAAATCCAGTGTACATTTTATACTTACAGCACATGTCAATTTGGGCTAGTCGTATGCTTCATGATGACATGTGGCTTCTGGATTAGACAGTGCAGGTCTACAACAGGGGTCTCAGCTGCGGGCAGTCCCGGCCACCCAGGGGATATGTGGCAAAGTCCGCAGACGTTTCTGGTGCTCACAGCTGTAGTGGGCAGAGGCCAGGCATGTTGCTAAACATCTTACAATGCACAGGACAGTCCCTGCAACAAAGAATTTTCTGTCCTAAGATATCGACAGTGCCAAGTTTGAGAAATCCTGGTCTAGACCAAGCTCTTCCTCCCATACCCTGCCTTCCCCCGCCCTCCACAGTGGTGGGAGTGGGGCATGGGAGCCAGCTGGTGGTAGGACAGGTGCTGGCACCCAGCTCTCCTGAGCTGAGCCCTGGGGGCACACTCACGCCTCCACCAAACACATGACTGAAGCAGGTGTTCTCCATCCTTTCCCCAGCACAGCTCAGTAGAGGACTGCAAGTGACAAGACACAAACGACAAGCAAGAATCCACACCTCCCACAAAGTTCCTCCACACAAAAGTTCCTTTTGTGTTCCAGGAAAATTTGGGGAAAATTCATACACTTGTCAGAACCTGAAGATTGGCCTAAAAGATACAAGAACCACTGAATGCAGCAAGAATCCTACAGCTGACACTGAGCCAGCTCTGGAGGGACCTTCCAAGCATGGGCACCAGAAGCGAGCATCTTCCAAGGAGATTATGTTTCTTATTCAACCACAAGAGGACTGGAAACCATTTTCCAAACGTCCGTTTGAATGTTTGCTCTCATCAGACAATGAAGAGTGCTGTGACTAGAAGCCACAGCTCATAAGTGCAATGACCAACTCCGTTTCCCTTTGCCTGGTCTTCCCATGCACCCCCCGCCCTCCCCCCATAGGTATGTAGACGTGAACTTGAAATTTTTGTAGAAACTGGCAAGAGAATGAGTGAGTGAATAAATGAATGAATTGCACAGAACAGCTTAAGGTATTAACTAGCCTTCCTTCTTCATTTCAATGTTATGATAACCTCCTTATTCTAGAGCTGCTCTTCCCTGTGCCTTGGCCTCTCTCTGCTCTGTTCTTGCCCCCAGCCCCACCATGCTTTCCTGCATTTGTTCGTGGATGGCTTGACTCCACCATGGGATGCCGCACCGTGATGGCCTCCCAGAAGCCTTCCTCCCCTGCCAAGGCCTGGCTTTGGGGATCTCTAGAATAAACTTCCTTTTCCTGTGTCCCAAGCCCCTAGGGAATTTCAGACCTCATTTTCTGAATCTGTGATCTCTGGGCTCTCCTCAAGTCTGTGGAGCTTCCATGGGGAGAAGGGGCCTCTTCTGCATGTCTCTGCAGGGCCAGCAGTCCTTCACCCCATCCTGTGGCAGACTCACACTGGATAGATTTGCTGTTGGCAAACTGCAGGCACCCACTCAGTCTGTATTTTATTTGGAGACAATTGCTCGGTTTTGCCCACCTTTGCGTTTCACTGCTCATTCGCTCAATGGAGGCTGGGTGAGCAGAGCTCAGACAGCTCCAACCATTTAGTCATGAGCATGTGTTAAGGACGGAGTTGGAAAGGAGGCTGGAAAATGAGATTGCATGAGAAGCTGTGTGGCCACCACGCATGGCTCAAACCCCCGCCCCTCGTGTCATCACGGCTGACTGCCCCAGTTCTGTCCCCTAGAGATGCTCAGATATCCAGGGCCGAGTGAGCCCTGGGGATTCCCAGTCCTCTGAGCCAGGGGGCTGCCTGGTCTTTCTCCTTCCACGGTCCCTGTTTTCCTCATGTCTCCGAGGGAGAGTAGTGCTCTCACTCCACTGACTGCCGGGGCTCGGCCCCCCAGAGTGGAAAATGAGGTGCCTTAACGCTGGGAACTGGAGCCTTGTTCCGGCAAAGAGGAAGAGCTCTCTCCACAGCGCTGGGAGCTGGAGCCATCTACCTAGAGCCCTCTGGTGCGGGCACAAGTCCTCATCACACAGAGGGGCTGGCCACAAGGCACGGCTCCAGACCCTGTGCCCCACTTCTGCGGCAGCTGCAGGTGGTCAGGACGGCCATAGAGAGGGGCTGGGCATGCAGGGGACTGTTCTGTCCACTGATCAAACACAGACCCAACCTCTTGGAGATGCCGAGGGCTGCTCCCTTCAAGGAAGGAAAGGATGGCATTTGAAATCTATTTTTCTTTCCTCTTTCTCATCTCCTTAGTATTTTATTTACTTTAAACAAAACACAATGTCCTTCTTAAAAGAGATGAAGTGTAGAATCTGGGGCTCTGTTTTAAGGCACAATGGTTTTCTCCAGATCACTCACAAGGACTCTGCTGCCAGTCTCGAGCTGTCATCAGCAGCCCGGCTTTTGGAGGGGCAGGGCTCGCCCCCATCCACCCCCGCGTCTGCACAGCTTGGCCGGCCAGGAAGTGGGAGGCTGAGGAAGCTTCCCTGATGCCCTGCAGCTGTTTGCTAACCACCTCCTCTCGCACCCAGGGTGTGCCCGGCTGTGCACCGTGGCCTTGTGCTGCAAACAGATGCCAGTGGCCATGCAGACCCCATAATGCAGATGCCACGATTAACAGCAGCCAGTGCTCACTCTGCACCCAGGTCCGGGTTTCGGTTTCACAGTCGTGTTTGCTGGCCGAGTGCATCACTTCAGCTGAATCTTAATGAGAACATTCTTGGACGGGGATGAGCACAGCTGACCCAGGTTCTCCATGAAGCACGGCGCTTCTCCCGTGGGTGCAGAATGGCCATGTACTCCTGGAAGTGGCCCTGAGGAAGTGTCAAAGGAATGTCACATCACGCTTTCTGCTCCACTTCTGGCTCTGCTGCTTTTGTTTTTATTTTAGGAAACAATACCATGTTTTGGTGGAGGGTGGGGGCCTGGGGGAGTCATTTTCAGGGGGAGCATATGGGGACACTGGCACAAGGAAAACCTTATGTTTTAAAAGCATTTGTTTTTCTAGACTTTTTTGATTTTGGCTTAAAAAATTGAGAATGCAGAAAACATGTGCTTTCATGGTGCACAAATGGATCTTAAAACCATCTCTATCCCCCAGCTCGTCTGTGTTGGAGAACTGTGCAGCCAAACAGCCATAAAAACTGTCCCGCGCAGTGCAGCGACTCTGCCTGGTGCTGTTGCAGCCAGCGATCCCCCTTGGAAGAGTCTCTGTTGAGTCCCGGCCTTGTCAAGTTGCCCTGCTTCTCATAGCATCTCCCGAGGGAAAGCCCGCTCAGACGCTGGGTCTGGCCTCTCTCTGTCCCTGGCAGGCCCAGGCCCCTGCTGTGTGCCTCTTCTTCCCCTGCAGCACAGGAAGTGTGTGGCACCAGGACACCTGGGCACCAGATGGAAGGAGGAGGCCGAGGGCTGCAGTGTCCTCTCCGTCATCCTACCCTGTTGCTCTTGTCTCCCTTGGTCTCTTTTGTCAGCACTTACCGCATTTTCCTACAGGTGTCTGCACAGGGCACTAAATCCAGGTCCTTGGGCATTGCTTGGAAGGTACATGCTAATGAGGCTGAGGCCCAGGACATACAGCCTGCCCTCTGTCCCTCCCAACCAGCTCCTGGGGTGGCCCCCATTCCCTGCTCTGTGCAAGGACCCTCAGAGAGTGCCCTCCCCCTCCCCCTGCCCCTTCCTTTGGGAAAGCGGCCTATTTGCCTTTCTCTGTCAACACCTGCCCATTTAGGCAGAGTTCAGACAGCCACTCAGCTCCTGCCTGGGTAGGAGTCTTGCGGGAATGGAAGAATTATGACTTCAGTGTCCCTAAGAGGTGGCGCAAGTTGAAAAGTAATCAGATGCAAACAAGGTCTAGGTTGATTCGGTTGTGAGTAGTGTATGTCCATTTTCAGAGCGATCCAGGAATTCATTCCGGATCCCTCTGCTGTGCACAGAGGGAACAGCAGACGGGTCCTGGTGCTCAGAGAGCTCACAGTCCAGGAAACAGGCCAGCCACAGGCCCACACGGCAGGCGAGGGATTCTGAGAGGGGCCAGGTGCCCAGAATGCAGCAAGCCCCGCATGCTCCCTGCCTCCAGGGCTTCCTCAGTGCAGGCTGAACACAGAGAAGCAGAGACAAGACTCCAGTCTTGTGCTGACTGAAAAATTTGTGAGGCGCTGGGCATTACCTGGACCAACACGGTGAAGCCTTTGGGGAATAAAATCCCTTTACTCCCCTGTCTCTCAAGTTCTGTGTCTCCTGCGGAGGCTCACAATCTTTTATCTCTCACAGCCGAGCCTCCTGCTGTGTGGCCCGCTTGGTCCCCTCCCCTTTGTCAACCTTTAACCACGTTTCCCCCCAGTCTCAGCCCCACAGATGTCTTCTTTACTGATCTTTACGGCAGCTCTGTTTAGCTCTTTCAGCTCCCCCCGCCAGCCCGTGGGTGTGGAGTGGGGCAGGGCAAACAGGGGCGCCCACGGGCCCCTGAGGCAGTGCGGGCCTTCAGCTGAGCCCTGTGCCTCTGAAAACAGCCAAGGTTGCCCCCACGCTTATATGCTGGACATCTCCCCCTGTTTTGTGCTGCGGGAATGACTTACTGCAAAGAACCGCTCTTCCCCAGGAGACAGAGGTAAGACCTGCTACCGTGGGCTGACTTGTGTCCCCTCCAAGTTCACATGGTGAAGTCCTGACCCCCAGGACCTCACAGTGTGGCCGTATTTGGAGGCAGGGTCTTTGAAGAGGGAATTAAGGTGAGATGAGGTCATATGGGTGGGCCCTAATCCAATCTGACTAGTGTCCTTATGAGCAGAGGAGGTTAGGACACAGATGCACACAGAGGGATGACCCCGTGAGGACACAGGTAGAAGGCGGCCGTCTACAAGCCAAGAAGAGAGGCCTCAGCAGGAACCAGCCCTGCAGGTACCTTGGTCTCAGACTTAAGCCCCAGAACTGTGAGATGATGCATTTCTGTTTTTAAGTCCCCCGGTCTATGGCCTTTGTTATAGCCACTCGAGCAGACTAACAGGTCCACTTGTAAATGCCGTCCACTCTGTCCTGTGACTTCCATAGCACGCACAAATGACCCCGTTGTTCTGGGACAAGAACAGGCACAGCTTAACTCTTTGTCCCCCCAAACTAGCTAGACACAGAGCTAGACCTTCCTTGTTTGGCAGACTGACAGATGCCCCCTGATTACAAAAACATCCCAGCTGTGAAGTCACCCCACATGCAACTCGTTGGGTCCTCCCTATAAAGGTCTAGACAAAACCACCTACCAGGTCTCTCTGATCTTTGGGTCTGGGTGTTCTCCTTACTGCAATATGCAAGAGCCAGAATAAAATCAATTTGTTTACCGGTTTAGTTTTTTGTCTTTGACAGTTTGCTGCTGTGACTTGGATGGGACTGGAAGCCCCTCCGAACACCTATCTTTTCCACCCAGGGACTATGGCCTCTCACGCCGGCTCTGTTCCTCCTGGGACTGGCCATCAGCGACGCCAAGGTGACTCCAACTCCTGCTATTGGGCTCTGCACATTTGTCCATGGCAGCATGGTAAGAATTTGATTTTGATCTTTGCTTGAGGGCTCTTTTGGCTTTGCTTGGTTGCTAGCATCTGTTTAACCTCAGTACTGTGGGGAATTCTTGAGCCACTTCTCAATCCCCTTTGAAAGTCCCCTCCAATGATAGGTTTTTACTGTGCTGAAAGTTCAGTTCATTATCTCAAAAAAATGGTAAGATTTCACTGAGGACAACTTAGAACTACAGTGGTCCCTTTGAGGCACCGGGAATCTCCCTAAATTTGTCCATCTGCAATTTTCCCTCAAATCCTGGGGATCTGAGATCTCTCCTCTTCAATGGCCAGCTTATTTTGCTTGGTACAAGGAGCCTGAAACATGAGAAAATGTCTCTGATCTATTTCAAGCTGAGCAGTCCCTAAGGACTGTCTATGTCACTACCAGTGTCTCTGCCTGCTCTTCCTGTCCCCTCAACAAAACCTCACAACCATTTCCCCTGAGACCCTCTGTGGGCCCCACTCCTGGGCTTCCCCACCTGATATTCCTCCTTCTGTCCTCCTGCCCGCTCCCCATCCCACCTCCCCATCCCACTGTGGTATTGGTGATCCCCACCGCCATGCAAGGCTGCTGACTGGAGGACCCACCTGGCCAAGGACACACTCTGAGTTGCACGTTTTTGTTAAACTTTCCTGACAGTAAGAATAGGGAAGAGTTTAGTAACCCATTCAGTCTTGTCCCTGGGGAGTATTCTCCTGGGCTCCCTGGTGAGTACCAGAGATGCCACTGTATGGTTTGAAAAATCCAAATGGGCCACTCTCCACAGGGGCCTTCAAAGAAACCGGGACACCCTGGAACAGGCCAAAACTATAGGGGAGAGACTTCCGAACCCATCCCCACTGTCTCTCCTTGAAAACTGATTGTCAAAGACATAAGATCGCAGACAGCACCGAGGTGAATCCCTCTCTAACTACAGACATAGCTAAGAAAACATTGGAAAGAACTACTCCAGTCTTGTACTGGATCACTGAACCACTCTTGTCTTTATTACTAATTTTGTTAATGGCTTATGACCAGAAATTAGAGATATTATCCAAAAACACAAATAGGCATAATGCTCCTTTCTGAAAATGTGCACTAGCTCAACACCACGATGACCCGTAAGGGAAAAAGCACAGCGCAGTCTGACGTCTTTGCAACTTACGTGATTAGAAGGAGGCAGACCAAGCCAATGTGCTCCTTCCAACACCCCTCCATAGGCAGACACACTTGCAGGTATTGTGAATAAAAAGGACACTGGCCTAGGGTATGCCTAGCCTAACACACAAAAGAGAACAAGAGTCCAAAATCCATCTTTTCAGTAACTTTCTCGGAGGGACCCTCCCCCTTGTGTCCACACTAACATGCAAGAGGAGACAATCATCCCCCTCAATGGGCACCCAGGGCAACACGCCCCACCTGTAACACCTCTTATTTCTTGCCCTGCCCCCCAGGAGTACACAAGCCACACCTGCAGTGGGACTTGGTGATCAACCATCCAGCCACCTTTGTCTGAGCCTTTTCTTGTCTTATTGGGGCCTTCACTACCCAGCACAGCTTTCTGCTTAGTTCTGCTACCCTGTAAGCCTTCTGCAAAGAGAGACAGTTTCCAGCTGGACGAGCAGTATGTTTTTCTCCCCCGAGGCCCAGCTCCCTGCCTTGCATCTTTGCCCTGTCATGGCCCTTATGGACCATCCGACATTCTTTGTTCCTATCAAAATCCCCAATCCCCCTTTAAAACCTCAAGTGCAAATTATGTTAACTACAATACCTGACTCCCTGTGAGCTGCTCACCCCATGGATACCGTCCAAAACCGGGAGGCTAGACCTCGCCCGGTAGAAATAGGACCTTCCATGCTACTCTCAACATCACTGTAATATTCTTTCAGACTAGAATCCTCCAAAGTCTTCAACTTATAATTCACAGTCTCCTTGATGAGGGACTCTGAGTCTTCATATCTAATTCCCGTAATACTCCTGTCTTCTCAATAAGGAAGCCATGCAACCAAACCAGCTCGTCCAAGACTTGTGAACAATTATCAAAATAGTCAACTCTAGGGTTTCTTTAAGGACACCAACATGATTCTGGTCTCAGTCCATCCAACACTCCTCATCTAACAGTCATCAACCTATGTTCTGCTGTCTTCAGTATACTTTTCAACCCTGACTCACTAAAATATCCCTCTGTCTTGCTCACGTGGGAAGGTCAACAATACACATGGCCCGTCATACCCCGGGGGTTCACTGGGCCCCTACTTCCTTCTCTAGGGCCACCTGCATGCTCTTCTGGTCTCCACCTGTTGAGGAGGAATGCCTTGGACTCTGGTTTTCCATGTTTTTTGGCTACAAAAATTTTTTCCTTGATGAGTGTTTTCTTGTGACAACCAAATAATCTAGTTTCCTTTAGATCAGTGCTTCTTAAGTGGGGACAGTTTTGCTCCTCAGGGGACATTTGGCAATATCTGAAAACACTTTTGGTTGTCACAAGCTGAGAGGAGGAGTTGTTACCAGTATCTAGTGGGTGGAGGCCAGTGCTATAGTACACAGGGGAGCCCACGACAAAGAATGATTCCACCCAGAATGTCAGTAGTGCCAAGGTTAAGAGACCCCGATCTAGATGATGACTCTCGCCAGTCTCTTTTAAGAAATAAAAAGAACTCATCTAGTTTGCCTTAGTGATGGAGATTGGTTCTTGCAGTAGTGTTCTGCTTTTACATTTTATGAATTGTAGTGGGAAATACAAACGGAACAGTTGTCTTCTTCTCTTATTTCTGGGCAAAAATTGGTCTTGGGCACATGGTGAAGGGCAACTCTGGAAAATCAGATAGGGTCGATAAAAAGGAACTTGGCGAGGGGCGTGGAGCCCTGGGGTCTAGCTCTGGCTCTCATGCCAACTTGCTGGCATCTTCGGGAGAGTCACTCTCCTCTGGGCAGAGTGAAAGCCCCTTCAGACCTCTGCTGGCTCTAGCAGAGGTTCTTCAAGAACAAGTGCAAGCATGAGTCAGTGTGGAGAGCTGCTAAAACACAACCTAACATGAAGGAATAAGGAAGAAGAAACCACTGCGGCTCTGCCCTTCCACTGCTGGCCGCAGGGCGGGTCCACTCCCAGCACGTGCTCCCGTGTGACACACTTCCCCTGTTTCGCAGGAGCTGGGAAGCAGCTGCGGAGAGAGGAGGGGGCCTGGCGTGCAGGAAGGCCGCAGGGGCAGGGTTCACGCCTGGGGACCGGCTGTGTGAGAATTGGCCGGGCAAAGGCAGCTCTGTGGTGCCTGTTTTCAAAACGAGGCCCAGGGTGGGCAGTGGCTTGTGCGGATTCTCAAGAAAGAAGTGGCGCCTGGCTTTGGGCACTCTGACATTGCTCTTTGAAAAGATCCCTACTCTTTTCTGGGATGAATTATAGCTCACTAATGATATTCCTTGTTAGTGTAACTCCAGAGGCTGCATTTTCTTTTCTTTAATTTACATAAAGAGGTTTGTGTTTGCTTTTTACTTTGGTTTCACAAAGTAGATTAGGTGATTTTTAAAAATATACATATTAAATCCTTTTTATAGGTAATCCATGCACACGGTAAGCAATTTAAACAGTAAAAAAGGTGGACAGAGAAAAAAATAAGTCTTCCTCCCAACTTAGGGTAGATAATCCTTGTTTCCTTAGTAACATGGTCTTGGAGGGGACTGGGGAAGTTGGAGAGTTGATGCTATGAGGAAGTGCACGTCAAACTGAGAGGATTCAGTTCTTGTGACAGCTTAGGAAAGAACAGTGTCACCAACCAGAGCCTGGCTGGGACAGCTCCCAGGAAGATGGTGTTCTGTTCTGGGTGGACACTTACAGGGCAGTAAATGATTATGCACAACCTAGGTAGATGCCCTGCAGCTTTGCTGATGAAAGAAGAGGAGGAAAAAATCAAGAGACGGGAACAAGGCAAGACATCAAGGCTTTTGGAGTCACAGGCTGGAATTGTACTAGGTTTTCTTCTGGAATAGTTTCCTCGGGTGCATTAGCTAACCACTATGTCTTTCCTTCTATGTCATTATTCTCAGAGTAAGTAGTTGGCTAATACAGGGAAGCAGCATGGTTTAGAAAGGACAGGATAGGGTTCCTTGGTTTTTCTTGTTTTCTTAGAACTCTATTGTCTTCTGTGTTCAGAGCAGGTTCTGGTTTGGACATACAACATGGACTCTTGGGCTGCCAGGGCCCTGCTTACTCAGTTGTGGACACAATGTGCTCACTTGGTACTTGCTCTGAATCCCACTGGACTCCCACGAGTGCAAGTCCCCTGGGATTCTGTGCATCTGGGGCATCCCAAACACACGTGTAGAGGGACACACACTGCGTATTTCTCCTTTGCTCATGTGCATCTCCAATGTCCCATAAGATTTCACTTATAAAGCACATGTTCAAAGACAAAATTACACAGAATGTCAAGATGGCAATAGCAGAGCATCAAACCAAGTGTAGGCCCTTCTGAGCACAAGGCCCTGCAACCTCACAGGTTGCTCACCACGAAGTGGGCCCTGCTGGTCTGCATGTGAAACCAGGCCTGCCAAGGGGGCTTGAAACCAGGAGATGGGCTGCCTGAGGCAGCTGGCTATGCTCTGAGGATGGTAGAGCTAAGAGCTGGAAGGAATTTAGGCTCCTGATGACATCACTGAACCACTGGTTTTAATCTCCCTGGAGCTTGCTGGACTTCTTACCATCTGAGATAAAAATGCCCTTGTTTTTGAAGGTGATTTGAGCTGAGTGTTCTGTTATTTGCAGTTGAAAGCTTTCTGATATACAGAGGAGGACATCTCATCCATGATGAGTGGCTGCCACGCAGCTTGACCTCCTTTTCTCTTACTTATCTGTGTGTCTCTGTACCTTGCTTTTGACAAAGATGGGTCCATAATTTTAGGGGCCACCTAGCTAGTCTTGATAAGACTTTGGAACTCAAACATCTTATCAGAAGACTAGGGGACCAAGCTGGAAATCAGGCTCTGTGATCAGATTCCAGAGGGAATGCCATTCCAAACAATTACCGAGCCAAGACATTTCCCCTCCTTAAAGATGCTGCCTTTCTGTGCACTGCCTCTTTAGGTACATGTCAGAGTCACCTGTGACCTGAAGAAGCCTTAGTCCACACCCAGGGTTAACTTAACCCTTTGGGTCTCATTGCCTCTCTCATGCTTTCAGCTTCAGAGTCATCTGTTTAGGAGGTGAAAAACATTAATTGTTAAAAAAAAAAATTAGTAAATCTGAAGATCCCAGAACTTGGCCTCAGATATCCCTAGCTGCAAAGGAACTGTGACAAGCAAATCCTTGCAGACAGTCCTACTAGCCTGCAAATGTTTATTTGTCTTTCCTGGACTTGGTAAGTGCCCACCTATGCCAAGATTGCTTTCATCACAGTACAAAGGCCTCTGGGAGATGTTGTTCAGCCTGCCCTTACAGACTCAAAGCCATTCCCTTTTCCTTACCTGGGATTCTAGGAGCAGTTGGGTCACTGGTCCTGTGGATGGTCTAAGATGGTCACTAATGTCATGGTTGAGGAATATTTAGGCATAATGAACATATGTAGCTGGAAAATGCTAATTCTGACAATTTAACAACATTGTTATCAACATTCTTCAGTCCCTGAAATTCTTAGAATCACAGAAGTTTCTGGGTGGAAAAGTCCCATAGAGGTTGCCTGGTCTAGCCCTGCCCTTGAGGTAACAGAGACACAGGCATGATCTGCTCAAGGTCAGGCAGTTAGTGCTGACCTGGGACTAGGTGTTTTGATTTCCTGCCTACTGCCCTTTCCCTGCACGCACCCTGATTGTTCAGGCTAATTTATTGCAGGTCTTATTTCTGCAGTTTCCTCTAATTGGTTTATGTTCATGGGACACTCTCGTGAGGATAAGATTACATTTTTTTTTTATATTACTTCCCCATGGCCCCAGTGCTGTAGGCTCACAGCGGCTGAGTCTGGAGCTGAAACCAGTCAAAAAGGACTTCCTGCCAAGTGACTTTTGCCTGAGCAGCAGCTTTGAAGAGCTGGGGATGAAGGAGAGTCTTGGGTGTGTTCCTTCGGATATGTGTTACCTATCAGCCTTGAGTTAATGTGGCCCAGATCGAAACTGTGCCCAAGTTACCATGCAAACACTTAGAAGCATGGAATGTGAGGTCTGGAAGGAAATCTAGACAGAACCTGGTCCTGCAGTTCTCTAGCTGTGCTCTGAGGACCCCCAGAGGTTCCTGTGCAGGGGTTGGGGGATGCCTTCTGTCCAGCTTCTCAGAGCAGGTGAGCTGGGGAGCCAAACAGACTGAGGTTTGGGCCTTTGTCTTCTCCCTTGAGTTAGGCTATTTAATTGGGGTTCTGCTCCAGAGATCTTGCCAAGAAAGGGTTTGGATGATAGAAAACAGTTGATAGCTACGGATCTAGTCCAGCTCTCTGATTTTCAGTATGAGAAAATGGAGGTTCAGAATGAGGGAAGAGGGACTGTGATCATTTTGTGCACAGCTGCACCACTAGCTAGTGACAGAGGCTGGGCTGGAAACTCTATCTGCAGATGTCCCCTCACTGCCTTGCAGTGGTGGCCTGGTCCCTCTAAGAACCTGTTTATTTGGCTTGATGGAGAAGTTGAACTGCGGAAACCAACTCTCCAGTGGCTTCTTGTCTGGGAAAGGGAAGGGACAAAGTCAACACCTACAGAGTGACTACTGTGTAGCAGACATGTACTCACTCAGAGCAGATGTATTGCGTGCCTCCTATGTAACAGATACCGCCCCGCCGGTCACGCATTCTTCTGGTTCAGCCTCACAACAAGCTTGCAGGAGATATAACATGCCTCAAGGTGAAGGCTCTCAGGGTAAGTGACTTACAGGGTTACACGGTTGGCTTATAAGTGGTAGAGACACATCTGAAATGACACCCTTTAACTCCAAATCTGCTGTGCTGTGTCATTTAGAGCCCTAATATGCTTTTAATTTTTTAACACATTAACTGCTATACTAGAAAAAAATTTTTTTCCCTGGGTCTATGGTGTTTTATTACAAACATAGATAAAAACTTAGAAAACAAAAACCATCTTTTCTAGTTTAATGAAAAATTTGTTATTTTTTATTGTTTTCTGTGTATGAGTTATATGCAACTCACATAGCAACAGAATCAATTTTTACATTGCACGCCACTTGAGTTGTATGTGACTCACGACATAATTATTGAATTTATTTTGGAGAATTGAGTCTTCATATGCTTCACAAGGCCCCAGGCTCAAAACTAGCGTGAGTTAAATATAACTCACAAGGCAGTTCATGTGTTAAAAATGGCTCCGGAAGTCATCGGCTGCCAGTTGCATGTGAGCCTTGCAAAGTCTTGAAACTCAAGTTAAAAACAAATGTGCGTTTCCCTTTAACTATTTGAAAAATGGTAGGGGCTCCTCGGTGCCTGTCCTCCTGGGGAGATGGTCTTTGGGAAGTGGAGCTCCCCTGTAGTCCTAATCTCTCTTCCAATCAGGCTTTCGTGATTGACCCACACGCAACTTCGGCCGTCTCCTGCTCACTGCGGAAAATTCTGCTCACCCGCTGCTCACTGCAGGGTGGGTCTGGGAGCAGCTGTCCCTTGGGGATATGGGCGCGGCTGAGGGAAAGCCAGCGATGAGAGATAACAAACTTGCTGTGGAGGGAGAAACGGTTCACATGCACAAGGGCACCTGCCTTCTGTGGTGCAAGATGTTTTCAACTGTCCTTGTCTTTCAAAAGACCTGGTGTCTCAATACAGTGCCAGCAACTTCCGAGGCCACTGCAGGCCGTACGTGTTATTCATGTTTTAGGGTTCTTCCCCAGTGGGACCTGCCCAGCTTCTGGTCATCTAAATATCCTTTGGGAGTCAGTTTGAATAAATCCGACTGCTGTGGGTCCTGGGACGGGGGAAGCCCCCATGGGAAGGCAATCGGAAGGGAAGTGCAGGATTTGTGCCAACGCTTGCCAGGGGGTTGAAGCACGGTGTGTAAGGTCTGTTTCAATTGCTGTGTCTCATACTGGGAAACATGAGGGCTGTCGTCCCTTGGAATATTTGTGTTTTCAGCTTCAGTACCCAAGGTCTTGTCCCTTTGCTCTAACGGTATATTGCTAAAAGCTAGTGGTCGTGATGGTTCCATGCTGACTTGGACTTGGCCATGTGATCTGGATATTAAGGCTCATGCTTGAGGCTTTCTTTGCCAGCTTTGGAGGCAAACTGCTGTCTCCAATTTTAAAATCAAGCCATAACTCTTTATGTAAATGTTTGAACTCAAATAGTAAGCTGAATAAACTATTTCAATCAAACACAGAAAGATGATAAGGAAATTTAAACCACAGCATCTTTTGGCACGTGTCTCATTAATTTTGAAGTTATTAACTATGATCATATTCTCCCCGACTAAAAGAGCTAATTTTCTGTATTACTTTTAAGGAAGAAACACCTCCCTCTTCCAGGTAGCTAAATCTGAATATTACATTTCTTTCTTTTTTTTTAAATCATCAATTCTTTAATAAAGTGTCTCTGGGCAGAAGATCGATGCCAAAAATGAAACCTGGGAGGGAGCTTGGTGGCCCCAGACAGCAGAGAGAGGTTGGAGCTGCTGTGTTTTCACCAGCTAAAGTGGCTCCTGCCCACCCCATACCAGTCTGTTCTCACATGGGAGGAGGTCTGTGAGCCCTGCCCCCACCCCAGGTAAGCTCTATGACAATGTGGGCACATACCCTGGGGTGGGGGTCCAGGGGTCTCCCTCACTTTGTGAGCACCCGTGGAGGAGTGGAGGCAATGCCTCATCAAACCGTATTTCCATTCATGTGCTGCCTTCTCGTCCACAGAGTGCATCTGTGTGCATTTCCCCGTTTGAGGATTCTGCGAGGAACCCTGAACAGGACAGAGCAGGTTTTCCACCCCAAGGGACAGACGTTGGCTGGTAGCGTCAGTGTTCATGGAAGATTCCTTCTGATACTCTTTCCTTTTTTGTAATTGCTGCAAACTCAAGCACTGGGCCAACATAAATCATCCAGGGATGAACACACTACACGCGAGAAGGTTTTCCTTTGTTTGTTTTCAAAGGGATTACATCTCTATTCTCTTGCCATGTGCTGCTTCACCCCCTCTGTCTTTGATTTCTTTCTCTCTGGAAAAGGCATTTCAGCTCCCAGGACTGGGACTTATAAAGGACACCCAAGAACATCACAGATGGGCCAAGCTTGGACCTCTTGGGGCAACATTCCTTACGACTCTTATGAGAGCCTGGAGATTTGGAACTGGTGGCAACTGGTAAAGTTTTCAGTGTTTGGTAAACAGCCAGCGTTCAGAGATCTGGGAACAGCCTGATTTAGCTCTTTGTTTAAGTTTTGGGTTAGAGACTCCGGAGAAGCTGGTGCCGGGAAAAGAAATTAACAGTCACAGCTCATTCATAGCCGGGCAGCCAAATGGACAGCCCTGAGAGACTCAAGCCCACAGCGCAGGGAGTCCACCCGAACAGCCTTTGCCTGGCTTTTAGAGCAGAACTGCTCTGCATCTGCCTGGACGTCAGCCAAAGATCTGTGCACACTGCAGCGTTGGTATGCCTCGGGGGAGGCCCGTGGCCACGGCAACGGCGGGAGCGCCCCAGTCCCTGGGAATGAGAACAGAGGCTACCAGGAGGCAGGCGAGGGCAGGGAGCTTGTTGGGCTCAGCAACTACCACCGAACTGCTGAATTGTTCCTGTCAAACAGAGCAAATGAACCAAGCTAGCACGACTGGCCCTTGCTGAAATATGTATGTGAAGGCCGTGGCATCCCGAGAGGATGCGTGTTATCTCCCTTGACTAACTCTTCAGTAAGTTTCACTTCACACATGGTGTGAAGGGGAAAGAGTGGAACCTGCCCTGGCGCAGAGCTGTTCTGCATGTGGGAAGCCTGCAGGGGGCGCACGGGGCTCAGGTTCGAGGACATGAGTTCTGATCCCGGCAATGCCATTAACCCCACCCTGTTCCTGTGATCTCCTTGTGCCTCAGTTTCCTCATCCACAGATGAAGGTGCTGGTGAGGTAATTGACAAGGCCCCCAGCTGTGACCCTCTGTGTCTGTGGACTGGAGAATAAGACCCCAAAGTGCTTTTATCACTTGAGTCCTCTTCATTTTCTGTGTCCATTTCTTTGAAGCCATCAGCTGGAGTTGAGGAAAAGTTTTAAAAATGGGTAGGTTACTTTTCTTTTCTTTTCCTTTTTGACTTTTTTAAAAATAAAGACTTTATTTTTTTTTTTAGAACAGTTTTAGGTTCACGGCAAAATTAAGAGGAAGGTGCACGTGCCATCTGTTCCCTGCCACCACAGGCACGCCCCCCTACTGTCATCCTCCCCACCAGCATGGGACCTTTGTCACAGTCAAGGAAACTGTTTTGACACATCATTGTCACCAGAGTCCATAGGTTACATTAGGGTTCACTTGTAGTGGTGTACAGTCTATGGGTTTGGACACATATATAATGACATGTATCCATCACTACAGTGCCACACGAAGTAGTCTCACTGCCCTAAGATTCTCCTGAGTGACACCTATCCAGCCCTTCTTTCCCCAACCCCTGGAAACTCCTGATCTTTTTACTGTCTCTATAATTTTGTCTTTTCCAGAATGTCATATAATTGGAATCGTATAGTATGTAGTCTTTTCAGATTGGTTTTTAGATAGGTTTTCCTTCCTTTTTTCTAACTCTTGGAAATGTCCTCTGGCCAGCATTGTGACTTGATGGGAGTTTTGTTAAGGTAGGCAATCATAAAAAGTCATGGACCCTTGAGCCCAGGAGGTTGAGGTTGCAGCGGGCTATGATCACACCACTGCACTCCAGCCTGGGTGACAAAGTGAGGCCCTGTCTCTGAAAAAAAAAAGTCATCCATCTTTGTCTACTTATCTGCTCACCTGCAGGATGGCCCCAACACTCCTTAAGGCTCACCTTCGTGCCCCTGATCCCAAACAGGCCACCAGTCAGAAGTCCAAGCTTCTGGGCCCACACATTCTTTTGCCCCAATGACCCTCACCACAGCCCCGGCATTGTAGCATTTGAACGTTTCTCAACCCCAGCTGTGCGATAGAATCAACTGAGGAATTTTTTTAAAAAGAATAAAAAAAAAATCCGTGCCTGGAGATTCTGATACACCTGGTCCTGGACGGGGCCTGTGTATTGCTATTACTATTGTTATTTTTTTATGTTTCCCAATGATGCTAATGCACAGTCACTCTGAAAGCTACTGCTAAAATGTCTATCCAAACTTGTTATTGAGCATATGTCATCCCTACCATGTGACTGAGGAGGTCCCTTTCTTGAATTCTGATATGGCTGCCCTGTTGGGGCTCACCCCCTAGATGTGAGATCACCCCTGAGGCAGGTAGAAGATGGTCCTCGGTGGTCCCTGCTTCCCGCGGTTCAGGCTCTGGTGTAATCTTCTTCCCTAATGCCTGGGCTGGATCTAGTGACGTGCTTGTAACCAACAGCATATGGCAAAAATAGATATTTGTTGTTTTAAACCTCTAAATTTTGGGGTCATTTGTTCCACAGCAAAGATAACTATTAATAATATACTTCCTGAGAGAAGAGCTGGCTCTTTAGACAGGGACACATTACGGGGAGGGCCAGGCCTTATGCTGACTTGGTGGAAGGTCTAAGAGTGAGTTCCTGGTAGTGAGTGTGAGCTGGGGCCGGGAAGGTGACCGTAGGCAGGAGCTCACTGGCTAGACCAGAGCTTCTCAGACGTGGACGTGCACATAGAGTGCCTGGCAGTCCTGCTGAGGTGCTGGTTCTGACGCAGTGGGTCCGGGTGGGGGGCCCAGGGACCTACAGGCTCCCAGGGGGCACTGATGCTGCTGGCCTGGGGACCACATTTTAGGGGACAAGCAGCTATGCTGTTTGGGTTCGTGTTTTTCTCTCTGGTTACTTCCTTCTTAAATGCAGTAGCCAGCTCTGTTCCAGCCCTGACTTAAGTGGTGCTTCAGGAAGCCGGGAAAGTGGCCTTTGTCCCTCTGGAGTTTAGAAGGCAGAGCAGCGCCTCCCGGAGGCCACATGGCGCAGGCGCGAATCTGAGATTTGGGTTGAATCACATGAAGTAGCAGTTTATAAAAGTCAAATGTGGTCAAATGTTGGCAGTTTCACAAGGTTCCCACTATTAAGGGATGGAAGCCTGGCCATCCGCCCCTACCCAGAGGTCCTCCTTTCAGTACCAGCCTTGGAGCGTCCGTTTTTATTTGCATTTTTAGAAGGAGATGACTCCTCAGCAGTGCTTCCCAAACTCTTCCACCCAAGGCCCCCTCGCCACCGTGGTCCTGAGGCAGCAGGGAGATACGCCTTGGAAGCCCTAAAAATAAAATCTTACTGTAATATGTGAGTCAATGAAAAGTGATTATTATAATTTCCTCCTCAAATACACATGTAAAACTCTGCCTCAGGAAGATGCGTTTGGTCTCCGGAGGTGCCCCTGGGAAGAGCCTCCCCGGCTTTGAGAAGCGTGGCTGCTGCTCCCTCCGCTGCTGTCACACCCTGAGATTCCATCTCCCCAGACCCCCCTCACCCAGCTCCATCTGCCCCCTGTTCCCGCCTCTTCCTTTCATCACAGTCGTTGGTCCCCTCTGCCAAGGGTGGGTCCAAGGTCACGACGCATTTGGACTGTAATCACAGTGACCTCCACGCCCCAGACCTCCTGCCGCACCCTATGGAGAAGCTCCACCCTCCTGGGTAGACCCCACAACCATAACCTTCCCTTCTGGAGAGACCCCTTTCTCCCGGGTAGATCCTCCCACTTCTGGACAGACCCCACTTTCCCAGATAGACCCCACCCTCTTGGCTAAACTCTACCCTCTTCGATAGACTGCACCCTCCTACATAGATTCCCCCCCATAGATCCCCACCTTCCCAGGTAGACCATCACCCTCCTGGTTAAACATGATCTCTTGGGTAGCCCCTACCCTCCTGTAGAGACCACACCCTCCCGGATAGACCCCCTCACATGTCTAGGCCACACCACCAGTCTTCTCCCTCTGGGCTCCTGGGCAGCAGAGTCTTGCTGTGAAAAAGGTACTGAGCAAGTCCCCCCAACTTCCTGTTATCCAGCATCTGACGGGCTCTCCTGGCAGCTCAACAAATCCTTCACTCGCTGTTTCTCCAAGCTTTGCCTGATGGCAAGTATATGCTGAGACTGGCCTAATGAAACAGATTTTTGGCCCCATCCCTATTCTACTGATTCCAAATTCCAGGGGAGGAGTCGGGGCTCTGCATTCGCCCCTCCCTGCGGGTGAGTCTTCTGGGAGCCCAACTGTGGCTCCCCTAGGATGCCCCATCCTAGACTCTGTGTGGCTTAGGGAATGTTCCTGCCACTGCTCTCAGCCTTGCCTCCCACCCACCCCAGCCAAGCTGGCTTGCCTCTTTTCTCACTTAGAAGATTAAGGCCATCTGCTCTGTGCTTCCTGAGTTTCCCACCCTCCACCCTCAAAAATTCTCCACTCCCAGTCTCCCCTTCTCTTAGAAAATAAACATCTTCCTGAGGCTGACTTCCCTCCCTGGGTCTGGACCCCTCCCTGCCCTCTGTCTTCCCTGGCACACTGCCCTTCCTAACCCTCCCTCTCATACATTCAGCATTTGCCTTGCCAATGGATTTTTTTTTAATTGCACTTTTTGTCTTCTCCTCCTTAAAAGACAGAACATCTCACAGTAACTTGGCTTCTTCCCCAAGCTACCCACTTACCTCCCACCTTCCTCTCACTGTACTCAGTTCATCTCTCAGGGCATGGTCGCATCTCTGCACTTTCCTTCTCTGGTCTCACGTGGTGCCTGTGCAGCCCTTTGCAAGGCCATTGCCATTAGCCTGTGTTACAGGCAGAGTAGGTGTCCCCTGCAGCCGTGCAGCTGAGGGAATGGGTGGAAAGCTGAGGACTAGACTGCCAGCTTGCCCTGGGACCAGCAGTCACCGGATTTTGCTTTCTCTGACACTGTGTTCTGGTCCAAGTCTATACCCTTGGTGTCTCCCTACGAATACTCAGGGCATATCTTGCGTGAACAACTAAAGAGGGCCCAAAGAGAGTGAGAAAAATGACTGCTCTGGGTAGGTCTGGAGGACAGAAAGTTGCTGAGGCCTACAAGTGTGTTTCTTTGCACAGACTGCAGCACAGGTCCTAGAACAGACCCCCAGGAGTTATGGGGCATCTGGGCCAAATTCTATCTCCAGACTGGGCCCAGCACCTGGCAATGATAACTTTTGGTAATGATAAATTTTACTCCCACCCCATCTACCAGGCTGATACCAACTCTTGGAGTAACAATGGCCTCCCAGTGTTGCCCACTAGCCGTGTGGTGAAGGATTTCCCCCACTCTGCTTGATGATGACAATCTGGGGCTTGTCTGACCAAGGATGACAGACAGGCTGGAAAATCCAAGTGAGCAAAGACTCCAAGATGAAGCTGACCAGGACCAGAGATAAAGGCCAGTGCCCTTATCTTTCGCCTTCACGCTTCCTTCTGAAAGACTATTTTACAGCAGTTCTTAAACTGTAATCTACAAGGTGTGGTTGGTTGGGAGGACTCTTTTATAAAAACCTTTTTATTCCACCCAGAGTCTTAAACTAGAGCAGGGACAAAGGGAGGAGGTTGGCTAAATACTCAACTGTTTTTGTCTTGCTTTATTTTTGGTGATTTCAGAGTAGACTGTTGGAACATATAGATGGAAGGGACTCTTCCGTCTTTCCATAGACATCTCACAGAATCTTCGGTCAATGGAGAACGTATCAAAGAGAAGTTTAATAAGAGAAGAAGAAACTTTGATTTGGAGGATGGCTGAAAATTCCCGTTAAACAAGTCCCTTGAACGGAGTTGCTCTGTCTCTAATGGCTATCTTTCTGATCTCCAACCCGGGACGTCAGCATGGAACCATTCCTCTGTGCTCTCCATCTCCCGTTTCTACGTCCCTGCCTGAGGACACTCCATATATCTCTGTATACATCGCTACAAGTTTAGACAGTGAGTTGCATTTAGTGCATTTTGTACATTATTCTTTATTGTAGCCATGGTGTCTAGCACAATTCTTGCTCATATTAGAGTTTAGCAAATGTCATTGATGAATTCAGGGCAGACGTTTATTTATTAATTGATTGATTGATTTTTGTGGATTCCCCTGTCTGACATAAACAATGTGATTAAAAAATTCATGGGCTGGCCAGGCGCTGTGGCTCACGCCTATAATCATAGCATTCTGGGATGCCGAGGCGGGAGGATTGCTCAAGGTCAGGAGTTGGAAACCAGCAAAAGCGAGCAAAAGTGAGACCTCGTCTCTACTAAAAATAGAAATAAATTAATTGGCCAACTAAAAATATATAGAAAAATTAGCTGGGCATGGTGGCTCACGCCTGTAATCCTAGCACTCTGGGAGGCAGAAGCGGGAGGATCGCTCAAGGTCAGGAGTTTGAGACCAGCTCTGAGCAAAAGTGAGACCCTATCTCTACTAAAAATAGAAAGAAATTAATTGGACAACTAAAAATATATAGAAAAAATTAGCCGGGCATGGTGGGGCATGCCTGTAGTCCCAGCCACTCAGGAGGCTGAGGCAGAAGAATCACTTGAGCCCAGGAGTGTGAGGTTGCTGTGAGCTAGGCTGATGCCACGGCACTCTAGCCCGGGCAATAGACTGAGACTCTGTCTCAAAAAAAAAAAAAAAAAAATTCATGGACCTGTGTGAGGCACAGTGATTATTGATTTATTGATTGACATAGTTATGGGTAGACAATATGCACTTACATATTTACCTTTTGTCCTTTAAGAGTGAAGGTTCTTCTTAGTGGCCAGGCACCACCTCTTTCTGTTCAAGTCCAGGAACCACCTCTTCACTTTCTTTAGTGTCAATAATCCCAGTTAATTGTATATCTCTCATGCGACATGATTATTACTGACAATGCCATGACTCTTCTGGACTTGTCTGTATGGAAGCAACACAGGTCTTACCTCTGCAGCTCCCTAGTACCACGTGTTTAGTGGTGGTTACATCATTGCTCCAGAGGCTGCCTCACGCAGTGTGTGTCTGTGCACACTGGCTTCCACTGACTCTCTTAAAATTGTTACCATGCTTCATCGGTGATGACCACAGTCTCAAGTCTTACCCAGAGCATGCAGAAAAATGTGAACCGTAATTTATCCTCCAGTCATGAAATGCACCGTTCTGAATTTTATGGTGTAAAGGTAGAAGAACACATCTTTCAACCTTGTTTTCTCTTGAGTTTTTGGACTGCCATCCTGCATTTTCATATTGACTCCCTGCCTGCCTTCCACACTCCATCACCATCACCAATGGGAAGGTCAGGCCAGGGGCCCTGGGTGGAGTAACCAGAGAGGTCCCATTGAGCAAGGAATGCCCATTTCTCCTCCTGCACACCCTAAGTCCCAGGAAAGCATGATGTCACCACATCAACTGGAACTAAGAGCTACCTAAATTGGGTTGGCAACTCAGAGTCATGTCTCACAAGCCCCTGGGGACTGCCTGACACACAGCACAGAGCCTGCAGAGGGGGTGAGGGTACCATTGGTGGGGGGCACAGGGTGAAGGATGCTTGCCATTCCCCACTCCCCCACTCCCTCCCATTCTGGGTGCCATAGACCCAAGTTGTCACCAAGTGTGAACACAGAGAAGGAAGAGCTGCTGTGTGGGCCACTGATGCCACTGATGGTGAGGATCTGGGCTAGATCATCATTAGCACAGAGCACTGAACACATCCAGTGTCAGATGTGAGTAAGTCACCCCAAATCAGCATGTCAGCACTCCAATATGGCCACAGTTGCAAGCTGGGAGAGCCCTGGTACAGCAGTGGTAGGTACACAGGGTCTGGGCTACCAGCTCATGCAGTTTATTCCCATACTCTGGTCCAGCCTGGGTTTGGTCTTAGATGTACAGCTTCCATCCTGATGCATCTCATCCCACTATGACATTTCCAACCTCATAGGGTCCACCAGGTCACATGGCACCAATGGCAGGTGTGCTTGCATGTCAGCTTGGACCTGCTACAGAGTTCTTTCCTACTCCAGGCTTCACTTAATGTTATCACCCCTCGGTCACCCAGGATATGGGCTGGGCAGCATTCCTAGGTGTGAAATGTGCTGCCTTCAGAATCAAAGGAGGTACACCAGGCACTGTGCTTCTTTCTTTGTGGTGGGGAATGATGTAGAGATTTTATTTGACTTTAGGGGGGAGATTCTGGAATATCCCTCACTGTTGGACCCCCAAGGACTTTACTGACATGCAGGTCTCTGAGTCTTCACAGGTTGCATCTCCCATCCTCTCTGTGGTATGTGCCTCACCAGGGCCACCTCTTGTTTGTTCTGTCCAATCACCACGATGTCAAGATGTTCTGTGGGATGTTCAGACATTTTGTGACAGAAAAGCAGTAGAGTCCCTATAGCCCTGCAGCAAATCTCCAGCTGAATATTGTTTTCCACCCCACATAAATGCAAACTATTTCTGATCCTCTTTCTTGATTGAAATTGAAAAGAATTCATCTCCCAGGCCAGTGGCTATACACCATGTGTCCAAGGCCTTATTAATCTGTTCCAGCAAAGATACCACATCCAGCACAGCACCTGCAATGAGGGCTACTACTTGTTTCATCCTACTGTAGACTACAGTCACTCTCCAGGGTTTGTCCAGTTTCTGCAGGGGCCAGACTGGTGAATTAAATGGAGATATGATCAGTATCACTCCTTGAGGTCTTTAACGGTGGTACAATCTTCTGCCATCCCCTTCAGAATGCAATATTGTTTTTGATTTACAAACTTGGCTGATGGGGGTATTGTCCGAGTTTTCTATTTGGTGCCTTCCACCATGATGAGTCTTACCCCAGGGCCAGAGGCCAAGTGTTGCAGCTAACCCAACTACCAAGTGTACCGAGTCTAACTGTGCAATCGGGAAACAGCAATGTCCACAGCAAGTCGGTGGCCCCAGCAGAACAACTGTGGACTAGACATTAGCCAGGACTCTACTTAGTGCCTGGCCCTGGGGTACTCACATGAACAGGGGACCATGATAACACTGTGGGTATCCAAGTGTCAGTGTCAACTCAGACCCTGTGTCCAGCAGTCCTTGGGCTGTATGGGTCTCTCCCTTTTTCCAGTGATTTGTCAACTGAGTAAATATCCATAGGTCTCTTTGAATAAGGACGATTGTTGCAGGTCGAACTTGTCCCAGAAAGAGGATCTGTTGAAGTCCTAACCCCAGTACCTCAGAATGTGACCTTATTTAGAAATATAGTCTTCCCAGAGTTAACCAATGAAGCGAAGATGAGGTCATTAGGGTGGATCCTACTCCACTATGACTGGAGTATTCATAAAATGGCGAAATGCGGATTGATACTTACCGCACAAGAAGTGACGAGGATTTATGAGACAATGCCGGAGTACACTCCGTCAAGGATGGCAAATACATGCCACTCCCGTTTCCACACCCAAGGCACAAATTCAGATAGCATTTCCTTCCAGGGGGACTGATTCAGCCCCTGAAACATTCTCAGTACAGTGTAGCAAGTGTTTTCTAAGATACAGTCTCATTCTCAAGCAGGACCCAGACATCAGCCTGGCCCTCTGTCCCCAGAAAACTCTTTGCTGGGAGTCCTGAGGTATTCCAAGAGCTTATGAACAGGCAGCTATGTTTAACAAGTATATTCTGTAACTTCCAGGCATTCTGTTAGGACACTATTATCCAAACAGTGAATAGCAAAACTTTGGTTTGCTGGGAAGACATTCATTTCCTTGGGTTCTTTGCCAACGTTTGCTTTAGGAAAGTAAAGGGTGAAGGCTGTGGTCAGCATTATGAAGACAGGAGGGAGGACAGTTGGATGTGTGTGTATGCAGAACAGAGTGGGTGGGGCTGTGGGTGGGTTGTGCACATACTCGTGTATGCACAAGCACACTCATGTGCACACATTTCCCACCAATGTCTGCAACAGTGTTCATGCAAGTGGTGTTGCAAAGAGGCTGGAAGCACTTCCACAGTCAGCAAAGCTCCAGGCTGGGCTGTGTCACCTTCTCTTCCCTTTCTCCTTTCCTCTAATAACTATACACGAACACATTTCTCTGTTTAACTCTTTGGTGTCAAGGAAAGGGCATTCTGATATTCTTAAGGCATACTGTATGTGCCTTCTGTCTCTAACACCTGTTGACCTGGAAAAAGAATCCTACTTGCCTTTGATATCCCCAGGAAAATCTCTTTTCCTACCCCTGATCGCTTGTCCTGGGGAAGAATTTGTATCCTGGAGACTATAGCCTAGGGTCTGTCCAGATTCTGCAGGGATAGAAACTTGGCTGTCAGGGCCCGTGATGGCTACATGGTTAGAATTTGGGATTTGCATATTTTCCTTATGTGCTCTTTCTACCCTTTGCTCATTGTATGATGTCTTCGCATTTTTGATTTTGTTGATTATTTCAGATAAGAGCACTTCTGTATTTGAAGAGGAAATTGCGTATGTGGTGTGTGTGTGTGTGTGTGTGTGTGTGTGCGTGTAGAAACAGAAAGAAAGGAAGGAGGGAGAAGAAGGCAAATATGGGGGAAGAAAAAGAGAGCCTGCACCACCCCTGCTGGGCCAGCAACCTCCTACTAGCATCAGGAATGAAGAAACATGGGAAGGACTTTCACTTTCTAAAGCAGCAGTTTGGTGGGAGAGGCTGGTGAGGCTCTTGGCCAGCTTGTAGTGATCTGCGACAGATAGAGTTGTCAGGATAGGAGGAACAGTTGTAGAGGACTCGGAACTGCAGGGTAAGAAACTTGCATTTAATTGAAGGTGGGGACAATGGAAGATGTGCATGCCAGGGAGTGCCAGGTGCGGGCTGCCCAGAGTGGAGGGAGCCTGGGATGGGAGGTGCAGAGGCCGCTGGTGGAGCCCTCAGGTGGGTGGAGCTGTGATGGGACCTGTAGGAATGCCATGGAGCAGACAGCATTTCAGAGGTCTGTGACTCGCCACTGACGGGACCAGGAGTCCTGAAAAACGGTGATTCCCAGCAGAGCAGGGGGGTGAGGTGTGGATGGGGCAGGGCCTGGAATGGAAGCAGAAAGGTCCCTGGATAAAGATAGATCTGAAAGTGCCGAAGATGGCTTGGCAGGAAATGTCCAGTTACTGTCACTGTCACTGTAAACGTGGGTCTTATCTGCAGGAGAGGAATTTGGGCATAAGATGTGGCAAGGAACATCATCTCTTAGCAGTGAAAACTGAGACTAAGAGGTGATGAGATCCCTGAGGGGTCATGATTAAATGAAAAACGATTATCTCTAAAAATCCATCTTGACACTCTCATTTGTAGGGTATCTATCTATCTATTATCTACCTATTTGTCTGTCTATACCTCTGTTATGGGCTGAATTGTGTCCTCCCAAAATTCATGTTTTGAAGCCCTAGCCTACTCCTACCTCAGACTGTGACTGTATTTGGAGATAGGATCTTTGTGAAGATAATTAACATAAAATGAGGTCATCAGGGTGGCCCTAATCCCATCTGACTGGTGTCCTTCTGGGAAGAGGAGGTGAGGACACAGACACACACAGAGGCAGGACCATGTGAGGAAATAGGGAGGAGACATCATCTACCAGGCAAAGAGAGAGGCCTTAGGAGAAACCAGCTCTGTCGACACCTGGATCTTGGACTTCCGGCCTTCAGAACTGTGAGGAAATAAACAAATTCCTGTGGTTTAAGCCCCCAGTCTGTGGTATTTTGTTATGGAAGCCCTAGGAACTAATACAATATTCATATTGATATCTACCCATATCCATAGCCACATATACTCCATATTTACACAAATATAGCCCTATATATGTGTAATATTTTTGCCTGTGACCAAAGACAGAATACCTAATAGCATAACTGGAGAGAAGGCTAAATAGCCCAGGCCTGGAGAGGCTGCCTGCAGGCACAGTGACCCAACACAGACACAGCATATTAGCAGTGAAGATCTTCTGAATACAAAGTTACTTTTGATGGCTCATTCATGGTTTTTGTGCCTAAGAAGTTTTCTAAGGCCTAATGTACACTCTTTGCAGTAACTCACTCCCCTGAATGAACCTTCATGAAATTAGATAAACAGGAAGATGAGGAGTACATCTGTCTAACATACGCATTAGGAGAATCCCTGTAAGTCTGCAACTCGTGCGATGATGAAAAAGCAGTGGGTGCCGCAAACACTGGCTCTCTTCCCGCCTTGTCCTCGTGACTGGAGACTGCTGTGTGGAGTGCCCACCTCATGGCCCACATCCTCCTGGCCCTGCTCGGGGGGCTTGGAAGTGTGGAAGAGAAAGATGGACATTGCTTTACTGGCCTACCTTGACACACAAGCATGTGGCACTGGGCATAAGCAGAAACCAAGTTCAGAAGAGTGATGTCCCAACAGCCGCCATTGGTCTCTCAGCCCCTCCTCCTAGAGCTCCATTGATGCGAGGTTACTAGGAGGCGAGGCACTGAAGAAAGGAGCCAGCACATAGGAAGCCACCAAGCAAAGCCAGCACTAACCGTTATTATTATTATATACTTGCCACCCTCTTCCTCAGCTGCGAGGTCTGTGAGGACAAGGTCCACATAGCCTTATTATTTACATCCTTTACACACTCTATCATGGCAGATTCAGTAATGTTTGTCAAACGATTCTGAACAGGAAGACAGGAATTTTCTTTATAACCTCACAGCATTGCAAACAGTCTTTGCTTTGCAGGGGTGGTGCTGGACAGCAGACAGGGCTATGCAGGCTGAAACCATGCAAAGCAATTTGAAGAAGCAATGAGGAAAATTATGATGGCTTCATGACCTTCAAAATTTTTGTCAAAACGTTAAGAACTCTTTTACTGTTTGTTTTAAATGTATAAGGCAATTTAAAAATAGCAAAACTAATATTTATTTAGTGTGCTGTAATTTAAGACATTGGAAACATTGAGAAATAGTTTTTTTTTTTTCCTTTTTAAATTGAACAGGGCTCGCCTTCTCCTCATTGTAAAACTCACAATATGGACCAAGCATCTTTTCTATTATGCCTCAGGGAATTGCCACATTCCGTCCTACATTTGGGCGAGCTTCTCATACTTTATCCTTTGCACTTCCAATGCCGTGAAATATCTCCAAGAGTTCCTTTCATATGAATTTTTTGCCCGCATCTTCATTCCAGATCCCACTGGCTGTACATTTATAATCTTTCCAAAGACAATAGCACCAGTGTTCCCGTACTCAGCTGTTCCTCCTCTAACTCCATTTACATCTGACTTAACTTTCACTTCCGGCAGGATCGCTTTTTGTTTCTTTGTTACAGTTTCATCTTTGAGGACTAGTTTCCTCTTTTGAGTATTCATTTCTGTAAAATGTCACACAGGCTTGTCACTGACAGCCAAGGAGGCAGCACAGTGGCACACTTTGCTGTCTGTGCGTGCACTGATAAGAGGTGCACGGTGACCGGGTACCGACAGGCTTTGAAGGGAGCGACCGGGCTGGTCACTGGTCAGGATGCATGTCTGCTATTTACGCAGTGATGCGTGGGCTACAGACCGGGCCACAGAGTCTGTCCTGCAATCGCTCACGGCTAATGTGGATGGTGACTGAAGTTGGAGCCGTGGTGTTATTTAACTTCACTTACCACGGGGTAATGGAAACGCTCACGTTTGGGAAACTTGCAGGTGAGGACCACCTGAATGTCCCATAGTGTGATGTGGCCCGGACAGATGGGCATGTATTATCACTATGGTTTTTCATTATTCTTGACTTTCAATTCACAGAAGTTCTTGTGGACGGTATCAGATTGTACACATGTTAATGAGGTTTGCTCCTCCTAGAAAGGGCATTCCCGATCTTCTTCTTGAATCAGTTGCTCAAAAGGTATCTGAGGGAGGTCTGCTTCCCTATAACTATATGCTTCCCTGTGGTGTCACTCACAGTGTTTTCCTGGGTGGGGATTAAACACGGGGAACAGGCGTTGGAGTTAAGAAAGTTGCAGCCCTTCTAAGATAATTTAATATCTTAATGCGCATTGGGAATCTCCCCGGGATGTATCATGTTTCCTGGATTCTGAACTGCTATAATTTTAAGTGTCATAAAGTTAATAACAGCTTTAGAGGAAGTGACTTTGTTGGGGCTGGCATAACAAATACAGCAGACTGGGTGACTTAAACCACAGAAATGTATTGTTTCACCGTTCTGGAGGCTAGAATTCTCAGATGCAGGTGTCAGCAGGGTTGGTTTCTCCTGAGGCCTCTCCTTGGCTTACAGATGGTCACCTTTTTGCTGTGTCCATGGCTTTCCCTGGTGTTTCCCTGTCCAAATTTCCTCTTCGTAGAAGGACATTAGTCAGATCATATTAGGGCCCCAACCTCATGACCTCCTTTTAACTTAATATCTCTTTAAAGACCCTGTCTGCAAATACAGTCACATTCCCAGGTACCGGGGGTTAGGACTTCAACATAGGAATTTTGAGGGGACACAGTTCAGCCCATGACACGTAGTAAGGAAACACTGCACACGAATTTTAAGATGAATTCTGATTTTAGAAATGTTGCAGAAGAGGGAAAAGTTGAGTGTTAGTATTAAGGAAATGTGGCAATACACTGTATTTGTCAAATTTATTTGCCTTTTTGACTAAATCATTGAAGTGGTAGTCTGTGGATGGTACTTAATATAAAATGTTGAAGTGGCTGGTAAACAGACAGTAGGAAACAGTGCCATAGTTTTTGTAAAATATAGATAAATACACCTATTAAAATTTTGTTTGGAGTGTCCTAGTGTGTCCTGGGGTATCCTATAAACATCTAAACATGTTTATAGAAATTGGATCACAATTGTTAGATGTTCAAACTCTTAGCTTCAAAACACAAGTTTTTATCTTTTTTTTCCTCCACCTAAGTCTACTGGAAATAAAATACAAGTTTAAGAAGAGTTCCTTGTTCATTGTCAGTTGCCAAATAGTCCTCCCAGGGGGCCTGGGGCTTTCCTTTCCTGATGTTCTTACTCTGCAGGGCTGCCTGGGTGCTACATTGACAGCCCATTCATCAGGATTCTTTGGGTTGCATGTGAAAAAATCCCAACTTGGAATAGCATGGGCAAAAATGAAGATAAATTGAACAAAAATCCGGGGATTATGCACTGACAGCTTTTGTGCCTGACTTGCATTTCCTTAGACTCATCCCTCATCTTAGCTGCAGCTTCACCCACTTTGTGTAGAGTGTGCCTCACCTCTGCTTGGGCTGCTTCCAGCTTCCTGTGGCAGTTCTTCTAAACCCCGGTGGGGACACTGGCAGGAGTCACCCAACACTCGTACCTGCTCAACCTGGAAATAAGGACCAGTGCAGCTGGGGGCAGTAACCAATGGATAAAACGTTTCTGTCTTTCACTTCCCAGGCAGATGACTCTAAGGTGAACTCTATAGGCTGCCCTGATAGCCCTGGCAAGACTTTCCTCCAGACACCCACCTTGGTGGGCGACTCAGCAACCATCCATGCGTTGGCTTTCCCTCCTCTCACTCCTGCTCCCTGTACCCTCTTCCCAAGCAGGCTTCCTGCATGCAAGACTCTGCTCTGAGGAATCCCAGGCTAAGGAAGAGGGGGTATTATAACTAGGTGGGCCTGAGTACTGGGTCTTTGCCTGGGGCTACCCTATAAGAGAGGGATGAAATGGGGTGTTGTGGGAGAGTAGACAAGGAACAGATGCCCAAAAGGAAGAGGTGCTGTTACCACAGCAGAGGAAAATAAACCTGCACAGACCAAAAACAGGAGAGAGAGAGAGGGAGAGAGAGAGGGAGAGAGGGAGAGAGAGAGGGAGAGAGGGGGGGTGCGCGGGGGAGAGAGAATGTGAGTTAATTATCTACTACATCTATAAAGGTCTTGTAGTGATGGAAATCAGACTTCTAGGAACATGGTCTACTAAGAGGTCAGGCTGGAAGTTCACCCACAATTACGCCAGGGTGGTATTTAGCATTCTCTCCACGTTCCATCCATTAGAGCATACAAAACAGCCACATCTCCCAAATTCCAAATCCTTATAATGCACTTCTAGAGGAGATAAGCCTGTTACTCCCATTCTAGAGATGGGAAACCGAGGCAAGATGATTACTTGATCCCCCAAAGCTATAAAAGAAAGTCATCGCTGAGTTTGATGTTGCATTTTGGGCTTCCCGCCCGCTGTGGCAGCGCCCTCCCGCCCTTATACTGGGACCAACTCCAAGTAAGAAGGCTTCTTGGGAGGCAGCGGCTTGCACGTGCATGTCCTGTGCAGGGGCATTGTGTGGGTCCAGGCAGGAGAATGCTGCAGCCGTTGTGCCTGCAGAAAGGGAGAGGAGAGAAGCCATTCTGTGGGAGCTGGGCCTGGGCTCAGGCCCTGTCATCCTCAACTGCCTGTCCAGGACAGAACTTGCCACTGCTGTAGAAAAGTCTGATTCCATCCAAGAACACCAACAGGCATGACTGAACTCATTTCTCTACAGACTTGGGACATGTTAATACAGTATTCTTAAAAAGATCACTGTAGTAGAGTGCCAAAAAAATTTGCCCCCAGTGTTTAAGCTGTTATTTTTTTATGTGTTGGTGGAAAAATATGATTTTATTTTTTTTGAGACAGAGTCTCACTTTGTCACCCCAGCTAGAGTGCAATGGCGTTATCATAGCTCACAGCAGCCTCCAACTCCTGAGCTCAAGAGATCCTCCTGTCTCAGCCTCCTGAGTAGCTGGGACTACAGGTGTGTGCCACCAACACCCAGCTAATTTTTCTGTTTTTTGTAGAGACAGGGTCTCACTCTTGCTCAGGCTGGGAAAAATATGACTTTCAAGGGAATTTGTCTCCATTCACAAATCTCAGTGAAATACAGACAAAAGCATGCTTTAATTTTGTTTGGTTATTTTTTTTCTTGGAGTGGTTCTGATTTATTTTCAGCCTTTGGGGTGATGCCTGGGGTTCTTTATTGAGGGTTTGGTAAGTGGGGGAACCCCAAAGTATTTGGCACTTATTAATGGTGTTTCCATTTGGTACTCTATTTACTCCTTATGACAACTCTGTGAGACGTGTACTACAATCTTCCTTTTCTCAGATGAGCAACCTGGGCCTTAGAGAGGTGAAGGAACATGAGCATCACAGGCAAGTTAAATGAGAAAACCACCATCCAAACCCAGCTGCGTCTGAGCCCAAGGCCTGGGCCATTTCCACCTCTCTGAGCCTCCCTGGCTTCTTACCCTGCGCATGCTCCTTCTAGCTCCCAGCGCCGAGAACCACACTGCGCACCAGCTGGAGACATTCTGGAGGTAGACTGCCACAATAATTCCCAATTATAGGTTTGCCAGGTTTTTTTTAAATGTGGTTTTTCGTACTTTTTATTGTGTCAGATTTTCCTCCTTCCCTAAAAATTATCTTTGGATATATATGTATATAAATATGTCTGGTCGGGGGTAGGAGGAGAAGTGAAAATGAAAGAAAACAGAAGTACACATTAAATTCCAGTGACAGTATTTCATTGATTCTAAGGGGAATGCTTTCTCATGCTTTAACTGCTCCAAAATCTCTGTGCCCTGCACCCACAGTTGGCTGTGAGCATCAGAGCTCAGACAACCGGTGTCAGAGGCTTGGAGGAAAATCCCGAAGACAATTGTGGGGCACTTTTAAAAGAAATACGGCCTCACCAAAACTCTCCCAGAAGCTCTTGATGGCTCATAGTTCAACAGTGTCTGGGAAGACATGGATATGAAAGGCCCTAAATCAAAGAGTGACTTTAAAGAGTTAGATTCTGACTGTAAAGAAATCGTATGCATACCTTAACTCATTTACTTACCTATCTTTCCATTTTAGCTTATGCAGAAGAGTGATATATGACTAATAAATTCTAAGTCCAAGTAGGCCTAACTTTGGGAGGCCGAGGCAGGAGGATTGCTTGAGGTCAGGAGTTCAGGACCAGTGTGAGCAAGAGTGAAACTCTGTCTCTACAAAAAATAGAAAAATTAGCTGGGCTTGGAGGCACACACCTGTAGTCCCAGCTATTCAGGAGGCTGAGGCAGGAGGATGGCTTGAGCCTAGGAGTTTAGGCTACAGTGAGCTATGATGATGCCACTGCACTCTAGCCTGGGTGACAGAGGGAAACCCTGTCTCAAAACAACAACAAACCCAACTAGGCCTAAAAGAACTCTTTTAACATGTTAAAAAAATTCTAAGTGATAAGAAAGTACTGGGACAGATACAGTTCTGTGTCAGTGTTTTTCTTCTCTGTGTCCTTCATTAAATAATAGTGCAATTTACCCCGATGCTGTTGTAGATTCCGTGAAATGTGGTAGTAGTTATGTTTTATGTTTCAATAGTCATCAGTCTGTTTCCAATGTATTCATGGAAAAATATGTGAGCCATCTTGCCATTAAACTATTTCTGAAATCTCACGGAAGCTTGCCAATGATTTTGCAATTTAGCTAAGAAGCTCTCTTGCTGTCAAGAGGGGAAGTTCCAACATTGAAATGCTGTGTTTCTGGATATATTTTTGGTTAAAGTTTTTGTTAATCCTGGCATATGTCTAAAACAGAAATAAAATAAAGGAACGGTGAGCACAATTAAATGCTTGCATTATAAAATGTGCACTCCAGAGAACAAAAAAACGTTTGTGCAAAGTTGGTGCAGCTTTTATCAAATATTTCAGTTCAAAAGCTTCGCTCATTTGCTCCAACTGACTGACTCATGATTAGGAATCTGTGCTTGCTCTAGTTCCCTTGGTTTGTCCCATGGCTTTGTTTATTAATATAGTTAAATATACAATTTTAACCTTATCGTTGGTGCTACAGGTGTATTTATTTATACTATCTTTGCGTTCAGAAAAACACTATTATATCACAAAAAATTTAACCTTAAATTACTTCCCACAGGCTTCCAGTTTCAGGCAGTTCATATCTGGGCATAAACAGAAATCAATGTACTCTGGACTGAAGGGCGATGGACTTTGGTTTTTGTCACACTTTTTCAGATAGCAAGCGTCCCACATAAAATAGATCCATTTTTTCCCCGTTTACACCCTTTTTTGAATATGGCCATCCTGTCTGCAATGATAGCAGTTTCTAGGCTTGGAGGAAATTGCATTTCTAAGAAAGCAGAACGCAGACAGGTCCTAATTTACCAACACCGGCATTAAACACAGCCCCCACCTAAAAAGAGCTCCTCGATCTGGCATTTAGTGGGACTTGGTGTCTTGGTGGCCTCTCCCTCTCCCTGGTTCCTCTCTGCAGCCAAGAGCTCCAGGGTCCCCTCCCTGCGCACCACGGCAGAGCCAGGCCCTTCACTGCTTCTCCACTCTCCTCCCTGCTGTCGGAACAGCTGCAGCTCCAGGTCTGGGGCTGTAGACTTTGCTCCCACTGTCGCAATACCTAGAGGGGAGAAGGGTTTCAGCCTCTCCGATCAGGGGGGCCCTTATTTAAAGCCTTTAAATGGCACCCCATTATCCTCAGGGTAACCACGGCCCAGACTCCCTAAAGTGGCCTCTAAAATCTCTTCACCATATGATGGCTTCTGCGAACCTTCAGTCTCTTCTCTCCATTGCTTGGTTCTCCTGGTCAATTCTCCAGCCATCTGAACTCAGTGCAGTCCCCTAGACGTGCCAGGCTTTCGCTGGCTTCCCCGCCTCTGCAGGAGGGCTAGAGGTGGGAGTTCCAGAAACACACCCACCCCAAGCCTCACTGGATGGGAAAACAGATTCCAAACCAACGTTTGGAGCACAGTCCACTGTAAGCCGGGGCCTGCGCAGTTAAAGGAATGCAGTTTGGGCCTGGCAGCAAACTCTTGCCTGCTGTAAGACTCTTTTAGAACCTTGGAAGCTTCCAGTGGGAAGGCTGCACTGTGCCGTCGCTGCCTTGTTGGGCGTGAGAAGTCATCTGGAACAGGTCTGAGCGAACGTTGATGAACTCCAACTTGGCACTTGTAAACAGCATGAGTTCCCATGAGACCGCAGGGCACAGTGGGGTGGGTCGCACACCAGGAAGAGATGGCACACCTAGTTCCCTTGTGAGAGGCACCCGGGGCTGGTGCAAGCTCATTCTCCCTGGTTAACAGGTGTGAAATCGGTATTTATCAGCAGTGGCTTTTCATTGTGTGGTTTCTGTGAGCTCCCGCTTTCTCTCTAACCTTGGCAGGACTGACCTTCCCTTCCCTGTAAGTTCAAATACGCAGCCTCAGCTTAGTCTCGAGGTATCCGATGCCATAGAAACAAACATTTCCCAGTGACTTATCAAAATCAGCAGGTGACTTTGGCCACAGTAGAAGCAGAGCTTTGCTAGGTCTGCTCCAGGGAGCCCTGGAATGATGGCCACAGTCAGGGTCACCCCCAGGGGTGCAGAGTCTCAGAAGGCTGAAACTCTAGTGGGGACCCTCGAAAACGTTTTCATGCAGATGATAAAAGGAAAACTTCCAGGGCATTTTGGCTGAAGCACAGAAGTGACTCCCAGCAGACCTGCCGTGTGTGAGATGGAGGAAGGGCCTTCTGTGTGTGCATGTGTGTGTATGTGTGCGTGTACGCACTAACACGTGTGTTTATGGACTGGTGGGCTGGCCAAGTGTCTGCTCATGGCAACTCTGTTTGCTGAGAGCACCTACCACTGGCCAATGACTTACATATATGACCTCATCTAATTCTCACATGACCCTGAGGTAGGACTACCGTCCCCAGTGAACGCAGGAGGAGACGGAGGCTCAAGGGCTCACTCGCCTCTTCTGCATCCTGAGGCCGGGTCCCTCCGAGGCCGTAGCTCATGAGATGTTCTGCCACCTGCCGTCTCGCTGGGGATCACATGGAGATGGGGCCACTTTCCCCAAAGATCATAAAGGACTTTTGCAGTAGAGACAAGAGACTAAGGGCACACGTCTAGACTCTTCCTCAGCATTCTTCAAGATATACTATCCAAAATTTAAGAAGCTGAGACTCAGAGATAGAAAACCTACTCAACCTCCTGCCTTCCGACAGCTTATTTTCTTGGCCGCTTCTAACCCCCTCGAGCCGCGCTACGCCCTGCCTTACAGCTTTCAGGGGTGCTGCTTCTAGGTGCCTTCTAGGTGAGGTCTGGACTCCCCAGTGTGGCTTCCCATGTCCTTTGGGACCCTTCAGGGTCTGAGCAGGCACACTAGTGTTCTGTAGTTTCAAAGGTGGCAATCATGCGGTTTTAATTAAACATCTCCCAGGAAAGGCTCTCCGACCTGCGTCTGCGTGAGAAAGACAGCTGGGTGTCGCTGCGGGAAAGCGGTGGGAGTGGGTCAGGACTCGGGAACACCACCCTTACCTCTACACGGCCCAGGGTTCAGCTCTGTCACTTCCCGCAGAGTCCTTCAGCTCGCTCAGCCTCGGGGAGCTGGGATCAGCCTAGGTGGCTCGCTACTCCCCTTTGCACGCTTCCCACTGCCCGCGGGGAGGTCTGGGGGGCGCGGGCTTCCGCGGGGGGGGGGGGGGACTTTGCCTGTCTGCTGCCTCAACTGTGCGGCTGCATTTTGCCGCTGGGAAAATATTTATGGAAGGTCTGGCTGAGACTGGGAGAGTTTGACAACTTGTAAGGCACAAACATTCTTTATCTGCAGGATGAGGTTAGTTTCTGTTTGGGCCTGGTGTTTTTGAAAGAAGGAAATCACTTTCAAAAGCATCAGATTAGATCCAGGAAGCATCCGCAGGACGGTGAGGAGCTGATAGAGGCCGCGCGGGAGCATTCTGTCGTTGGTCACTACCGCCACCTCCTGGCTGCGCTTGTGAACTACACAGCACGGGCCTCCCGGGCCAACCGTGTTAAGAAGTTACTCAACTCTTCTCCCCCTTCCCACAAGTTCGCTGTGGTGCAATAGGGAAATGAAAAGAGTTACTTTTTAAGATAGAGTGTTTATTGGTATGTTCAATATTAACTGTGAAGATAAAACAGACACAAGAAAGAGGAATAAAATCATAGTGGACTTTTGTCATCTCAGGCAATAGGGACAAGAATTCATCAGGGCCATTTACTACACCGTCTGTCTCAGGGCCAGCGTTGTCCACAGTCAGTGCTAAGCCCTTCTCTGAGTTTCTAAGACCCATGTCCACTCTCTAAGGCTGACTTCTTAGCATATTAGGGAAATCTACCAATCATTTTGGAAAATCAGTGCAAAATTAAAGGATTAAAGGGGAAATTGCAATATAAAGATTATTGGATCTAAAGCATGTCTTTAAATTTTGCAGCAAAAAATGTAGGATTTGATATCTGTCCTCTTCATTATTTCATATTGGTTTTATGTGTAGGCCCTTAGCCTTTAGAAATGTAAATTCTAAATTAGATAAAGGATTGTTGTAGCATACATACAATATGCATACACAGAGATAGAGATAGGATTTTTCAGTTATTTAAATTATACTTTTGGAGGAGGTTGTATTTTATCTGTAATATAAAAAGTGCTGAGATCCATAGGGGGATGCTGTTGGAACTATATTAAGGGTACTGACAGAGACTCCCCAGAGCTCTCTCTCCACTTCCTCCCCTCTCCCAGATGCTAGCTGGCCGCATGGCCACTGTGTTAGTCTGAGCCTTCTGAGAAGCAGATGCTAAGAAGGGATTAAATACACAGGAAGAGGCTGCCAGAAGCAGAGAGGAGCGAACAAACACACCTCCTGCCTCTCCTGGGTCCCCCTAGGGCAAGTAGGTACTAGTCTCAGCAGACCCTGGGTTAGGTCCCGCAGCAGCAGTGATTAAAAATGGACAAAGTGAGACTTCAGACTGAAATTACTAGAAACCCTCAGAAGTCAAGAAGGAAGAATAAACCAAGAGAAACCATCAGACCAGTTAATTAGCCCTTGGAGTGACCTGGAGATACAGAACTTCCTAAAAGAATGGAGATCTCTTGAATTAGAAGAGTTGAGGAAGAAGAATCTTGAATGGTCTAAAGCAATTGCCCAGCTCCTCAAACAGAGGGGCATGGATAGGCAACCCCCAGAAATTGCCTTATAAGGTTAAAAATGGGGAAGGCTCCCAGTTCCAGGAATTCCCCAACACTTTGCAAGAAAAACCATGAATGTTCCACCCACCACTTCATATAAAATCAGGCAATCAGCATACAAGGGAAAATCTTGTTAAACTCAAGGTCTCCTCCACTTTCAGGGGTTGGCCCGTTCCTTCTCCAGAATGTAGTACACTTAGGCACTTTGCTTGTGTGTGCTTGATCTGCTCATTTGCTCCAACCACTCGGTACCAGCAACCATTCTTGGGTACTGGGAACCAAGAACCAGGAACGTGGACCTGACATCTGGTCCCCACACCTGACACTAAATTTTGGGGTAGTTTGTTGTGCAGCAACAGACAGTGAATGTGGTCCTCGAGCCAACCCCTCCCATGAGAGAAGTTTTATGACCCCCAGAAATGCGCCTGCCTTAGTAGCCCTGAGACACTCAGCCATTAGCTGGGAACAGCCCACAGGAAATGTGGCCTCACCGCAGATGTTGCGATGGATTTTGGAGTGCAGCAGCTGGGGGCCTCAGACAATTATGTTCCCTGCAGGCAGAGATCTAAGAGGCATAATCTCGTGGCTACCACAGACACTGAGAGCAAAGATTACATTTCTCATCGTCCCTTGAGGCTTCGGTGTCTCTCTCGCTCTTGCTGGATCTTGTTTTCACAAAGCAAGCTGCCATGTTGGAAAGTCCCATGTAACAGGAAACTGTGTGACCTCCAGCCAACAGCCAGGAAAGAACTGAGGCCCTCAGTCTTCTGAAGTGGCCTTCTGGCCAATACGGTATATATGGAAGTTGTGTATACTTCATTAAGTATACACAAGAGTCCTTAAAAGAAGGGTGCTATCGTCTATTTGCTTTCTCTTATCTCTTGGTGGCTGGGATGTGATGAGATTACAGGACCATGTGGCAGAAGCCATGTGTGGAGGATGATGGAATTATTAATACAAAATAGAAGAAATCTGAGCCCCAGTGATCCTGGGCCACCATGGCTTGCCTAGGTTCATAGGAGAGAGAAATAAACTTCTAACTTGTGTAAGTCACTGCTTGATTTTCTGTTACCATAGGACTTAATCCTAACTGAAATAAAAATTCTACATTTTGTATGTAAAGTCCAGAGATTAAAAGAGTAAATATCTCCCAGAGAATAAACCATAGCAAAAATAAAAGCTTAATTACCCAGGACTATTCCTGGGAGATGATATTTGCTCTAAATGCTGAAGGTGGTAGCAAATCTCCCCGTCTTGCTGCTAGGAGGGTGTTCCACTTAGCTAGCAAGGACAAGAGAAGGAAGCCATTGATGTTCCTCATGGAGCAGGCTCTGAAAACAGCACGTGAGAAAGCAACTAACAGTCCCCCTCCCTGTGCCAGGCTAAGAGCACTGGCTCCGGAGGCATAGATTTTGTTGAATGAAGGGACCAAGGAGGAAACCAGCTTGATTTTAATTGCCTGCCAAATCTGTTGAAAACTAAGTTTTTCTAAATGAATCCTCTTTGAAGCTTTCAAAGCTCGAGAATGTAATAAATATTACCCTTTGTTGAGCTGGTCATTTGTTCAACCCAGTACCGTCCTTTGGCTGTGGCACTGGGAGGTATTTTCTGGAAGGATGTGGTTATCCTCTCTGATGACTTTCAAAACATGAATTTACCCATCAAAACTTTTTGCTATGCTACCCATAAGATTTTTAACCCTCACATGTATTTTCAATGTGTGGCACTTAAGGCTAGCGAATTCCGTAAGTTTATGAACTGTCCCATAGGTTGGGAAGCAGTGCCACAGTGGCGATAAGTGCATGCGCCCAGGGGCAGGCCAGTCTGCTCGAGCTTTAGCTCTGCCCTCAACAGCTTGGTCATTTCGGGCAAGTGCTTAACCTGTGAGGCTGTTTCTTCGTTTATCATATGGGATTAATAACTGTCCCTATCTTATGAGATTGCTGTGAGAATGAAGTTTTATAATACATGGAAAGTCTTCAGGGCTCGGTAGAGTGCTGGGCATGTTCTAAGTACACAGCTATTATTATTAATATTAATACCTAATCTCAAGTCATGTGCTATTCAATACAGTATCCACTGACCACAAGTGCCCATTAAGTAAGCACTCGACATGAGGCTAGTCTACATTGAGATGTGCTGTAAGTATAAAATACAGACTGCATTTTGAAGGCTTAGTATAAAAACAAGAATGTAAAATGTCTGCAATAATTTTTTAAAATATTGGTTGCAAGTTGAAATAATATTTTGAATAACTAGGTTAAATAAACTATGTTATTAATATTAAAATTAATTTCACCTGTTTGTTTCTTTGTTTTTTTTAAAAAAATGTGACTACTAGAAAATTTAAAATGACCTCTATGGCTTGCATGTCAGATTTCTTTTGGACGAGGTCTAGGCAGACAGATGCGGTGGGCGTGGTTAAGGGAACAAGGACACCATGGTTCCCTTTATCAGTACCTGGTGGTTGTTAGGGGATCGGAAAAAGAAGGCAGAGGTTTGGGGGAGGAAACCCACGTCCCAAGGGCACTGTGGGAGCCAATATCATTCAATTCCTCAGATACTGACTGAGGTCAAGCAGTGGTCATGTCAGGGAGCCACCCTCAGTCGCCTGAGTCAGAAGACAGGCTAGAAATCTGGCGGTTCAAGTAATGGGGGTTTAGAGAGGTGCTGAGTCATCAACCCGGATCTAAGGTGAAGTCCATGATCCAGGGTAGAGCATGTTGTTGACAAAGAACCAATGGCAGGTTTTTATCAGGGTAGGAAGTCCACTTCCCAGAGGCACTATTGGTACCCAAGTTCAATTCCACAGATGTTGATTGAGAAACTACCACATGCCAGACCCTCTATTAGAAACTGGTGAAGACATAGTGCCTGGCTTCAAGGTGCTCACCATCTAGTGGGGAAGACAAGCAGATGAACTGACAATTATAGTGCATAGTGGCGAGTGTAGTCATAGGATGCAGTGGGACTCACAGTAGGGAAAGCCAACCCATTCTTGTGGATAAGGAAGTATTTCCTAGAGAAAGCAGCATCTCTAAGACCTACTGGAAAGTAGCAGGGACAAAAGGGAGAAGCACATTCTAGGTAAGGGAGCCACCTGTGCTAAGGCCGGGAGGTCAGGAGAGCGTGTGTGCTCTAGAAGCTGCATGTGGCTCAATGCTGCTGATGGGCAGAGTGAGAGGTGGGAGTGGAAAGTTGGAGAGAGGAGGAGCGGACGACATTACAGAGGTGATGACGTAGCAGACAGAAGGGTTTAAGGGCATGTGGGTGGGCAGTGGTTTAAAGGCTTTAAGCAGGGGGGTGACAGGACTAGGTTTGTGCTGTAGCAAGATCTCTCTGCTCACACTGTGGGGACTTTGGCTCCAGATAAAATGGATTAAATACACACCACCTCATCTTTTCCATTGAAATCAGCTATAAAACCTGCACAGAATGCATGGAGCAGCTACCTGAGGGCTCTGAAAAGTACATAGCAGCAGGTGGATTGGAGAAGAAGACTAGCATGTGAAGAGCTGCTAACTGGTAGTGCGTTTACATTTGTTCCCCTCCAGTATTTCCTGGACTCAGCACAGCTTGAAACACAGCATCCAGGAAGATCCAGGAGGCGCTCACTAGTTCAGGCTTGAGAAGTGGGAAAGGTGTCACTTTATGCTAAGAAAGAGTTGGGGAGTTTTCCTTTTTTCTTCTTTTCTCCAATCTCTTGAGTCCCAGTCCCCAAGCAATCCTGAGGTGGCAACAGAGACAGTGGCAGCGGTGGGGATCCATAAGAGTCCAAACCTCTGAGGGAGGGAAACTTCCCCTCCATTTGGAGGAGCTGTGGTCCCAAGAGTGTGGGTTGGACCCT
Source organism: Lepilemur ruficaudatus (assembly GCA_963574885.1). Taxonomy (NCBI): domain Eukaryota; kingdom Metazoa; phylum Chordata; class Mammalia; order Primates; family Lepilemuridae; genus Lepilemur; species Lepilemur ruficaudatus. The sequence goes on from CAUYRT010056177.1 coordinate 138,662, forward strand.
TGTTGCTTTTTAAAATTCTTTATTCTACCATTTGGCTCCAGATATGAGCCCAGTTGCAGCAAGTGTGTGGCAGAGTGAGGTGAGTAAATCCCCAGCTTTCTGGCCAGAAACAGAAAAGAGAGCCCCAGGGAAGCAGGAAGCACTGGGAAGAATGTGGGGAGGAAGAATCTAAGAAAATCAACCTCAGAAAGTTGTTTATGAGCTCCAGGGCTCATTCCTGAGCTAAGTGTGCACGGGCCTAACCCAACCAGAACATCACAGACGTTGAGAACTGAACTGGGGACAGATTGCAGCCCAGCACCAGACTCACCACTGGATGGCACACATGTAGGACACGTCTGAAAAGCACTGCGAAAGTTTTGAAAATGACACTGGCCTTGAGACCACATTGAGAGAAAGTTGGTTAGAATTTGCAGCCTGAATTCAACACAGTTTGCTAAACAAAGCAGTTTGCCTGCCTAACTGAAAATATCAACATTTCTCATATGATTGAAATAAGACCTAAAGCCTAATACCATAATATCCAAAATATTCAGGAAACAACTCAAAATTAATTGGCATACAAAGATCCAGGAAAATCTCAACTTGCTTAGGAAAAGCAAACCCTAGCAAATGCCAAGGACAGGATATCACAGATGTTGAAATTACTTGACAAAGACTTTAAAGCTGTAATTATAAAAATACTCAATGCAGCAAGGGCAAGCCCTCTTGAAATGAATGGAAAGAAAGAAAACCTCAGTATACAAATAAAGATACTAAGTGGAAAAAAAAACTAAATGGGAATTTTAGAAGCAAAAAATATAATAACCAAAATTTTAAAAACTAACTGAATGGTCTCCATGGAAATGACAAAAAGCATCAGTGAACTTGATTGTAGATCAATAGAAATGATCCAATATGAATGATAGGATATTCAGTTTCTGACATTCAAAATTTGTTATAACAGCCTGACAATAGGACTTGGGAAAGCAAAACATATTTTAATATTTTTAGCTCCTATTTAGCATCTTAAGAACCCACCTTGGGGGGCTCAGATGTTGGAGTTCATGCCTAAGTGTAGAGAGGATGCCTGCCTTGGCTGTGCAGATTGCTGCTCTGGGTATTAAAAAAAAGGGAGAAAATTCATCCCTTCTTATCCTTGGAGATGATGTGACACTTGATCTTAGCCAGAAGCCTGAGAAGCGATAATATTCTTAGAGATGATAAGAGAAAAAATACAGGGAAAGAGGCAGGAGAGGCAGCTGGTTGCAATTTTCTGTCTTTATGCTGAAGAGGATTGAGAGTGTTAGACAGTGGTGTGTGGGAGCTGATTTGGACCAGCTCTTGAGAGCTGATGGTTAAAACTCCAGGAATTTTTCAAACTGATGGTTAGTTAGCTGCTTAGGATTGGACATGGTGGGAATGTTTACATCATAGTAATTGGCAAACACTTCAAATCCCTGGAAAGCCTGTTGTTAAACTATCAGCATAGGACTGGTGACAGATAAATCATAGAGAGCACAGGAGTAGGTAGAGGGGTTGGTCATGCTTTCCCTGTTTAACATTTAGAACGTGGGAAAAATGCTATGCAGGGACTCAGCCACTGTGGGGTGACCCAGCATGGTACTGTGACATGGTTGTATAGAGAATGAGTCCATTTAACACTCTCATCCCTACTTTGTTTCTGTTGTGGCATAAACACTGAACAGAAAGGCAGTGAGTTGCCATGGGCCAATTGTGGTAAGGTAAGGGGCCCCACCACAGAGCCTGGGCCGGGGAACTCGGCCTCAGTGATCTATTGGCCAGCTAGAGCTGAGAAGACTGAGACAATGGGCGATCCCACTGGCAAAGAAGGGGCATAGGTTCGTGGGGCACAGACACCACCGGCAGACTGGCAGATCCAACAGACAAAATCAAGCCAGGTTGGGCAAGACAGCAAGGGACTGAGGATAGTCCCTGAGTCCCCAAACCCCTTCATCACACCATCATGAGATCACAGGAAGCCTCCTCCCTCATATACCAGATACCATGTTAGAAGGGGTGGACATAGCAAGGGGGCATGGAGACAGCATTCCCCTAAAACTGAGTGCCAAAAGGACTGCTTAAGTTACTTCATCTAACTAAGGGTGAAAACCAGCCTATACATTAATTCTCTTTCCTCTGTGTCCTGACAGCGGGGAGCTCAGGAGGAAGACCAGACCAGTTACAGACCAAAACTAAAGAGACTAAGTTTTCTTTTTCCTCTCTGACTTGTAGTGTAAATTTGCAGCCCAGTGACACATGGATAGTAAACGAGTGATATAACTAGTGCTTACTCAAATGTATAATTCATGAAGTTTGTTTCCCCTTAAACATTCACTCATTCTTTGCAAACTGAAGTTTAGCTTTACTTTTATTTTTCAGATGGAAAAGAGGCTGGAGCTTATGTATTCGAAGAATTTGAAGACAGAATTACTAAATTTTGGGTGCCTCTTCCTAAGGTAGGGCTTTGTTCTCAAGCTAATGAGTCCAGAAACTAAATTTTTATTATTTCCTCTGGCATAATAAAAATCAGAGGAAGTGGTGCATCTAAATCAACCTCAGGAGAGGCCAGTTGATAAAAGGAGAATACTGAGTTCATTTAGTGCTGTGACAGATGTAACTGCCAGTGGGCTGGAATGTTCACAGTCGGGCAATTAGGGCCAAAGAGATGTCTGAGATAATTTAGTCCAAGAAACTGAGACCCAGAGAGGTAAGAACGCACGCTGAAAGCTGGGCAGCTTGTCCGTGGCAGGATTAGAACTCAAACCTTGAGCCCATTTTATACAAGTACCCCTAGGATTGAACACCTCCCCACCTTTGCAGGAGACTCCACAAGGGAAGCCCAGTGGCAGTTGGAAGGCTGCTCCCCGTGCATGGAATTAGAGCAAGAATCTAAATCCACTTGCCCAGCTGCTGGGAATTCTCCTGTGGTCCATCTTTCAGAGAGGCAAATTCTGACTCCTCCAATTCCCCTTTTCTAAACTCTATGAAGAAAGACCACTGACTGGGTCTGTACTTGGGTCATAAAATGCTTAATTAAGACACGTTGTTTTTTAGTTAAAATGACAAGCCCAACATGCATTCTGGGGTGGATTTAAGTATGTCCCAAGTCACTTAGTAATAATGCCCACAGTGGATAGCGGTTGCCGTGGTTGTGGAGCGCTTGCTGCACATGAGTGGAGGGTCGCATTGTGCACTTTGCTGTCTCTCTCCACACACCTGCAAACCGTCCCGCAGGCTCTGCTGGCTCCAGCCCGAGTGTGGCCTTGCCCCTGTCCATGACCCTCTATGTATCTGTGCAAGGCCACGTGGCTGCCTCTAAGGCTCATCTCCTCTCCCAGCCGCCAGAGCTCCGAGGCTCCTGGGAGCACATGGGACTGAGCCCGGCCCTGCCAAGGACCTGTCCCCGTCTCACGGACTCGAGTCTCCGTGTGGCTCGTGAGCGCGGCTGCTGCGCCGCTGTGGACAGACTCGTGGCCTTGTTTTCAACAAGGAGAAGGGCCAAACAGAGGCACTGCCTACACATTGGGAACGTTTAAGGGAAACTTAATCTTGCAGGGGTACGAACATAATACGGAGAACTGCGTGTGAGGAGTCTGGGTTCACTGCCTAAACCTAAAGATTCGGAGCCTCTAGGCCCCTGCCTAATGGCTGCCAGCAGCTGTGGGGACCACGGGCTCACCGTGCGGAGCAGCCACAGCAGCAGATGCTCGTGGGCAGCCGGGCTGTCACAGAGCTCCAGGAAAGCTGACTGAAATGGGACACTGACGGGGAAATGACAAAGACAAAAAAGGAAAGAAAATCTGGCTTAGATCCCAAGGCAGAGGAAGGTGTGCGGGGACAGTTTGGCCCTTTCTTTTGCTGTCCCTGCCCATTTAGACCAAGTCAACTTTGGGAATAGAAGAGCTGATGAAAAAAAAAAAACCTAACAATTGACTGAAAGACGGCATTCTTAACTTCATCAAAGCTTAATTTTCAGCATTTCGGTTTCATTTCGTAATCAATGGTTGAAATAAAAAAATCCAAAGTTTTAAAAATTTTGTGGTAAAATATGCATAGCATAAAATTTGCCATCTTCATCATTTTAAGTTTACGGTTAGTTCATTCACAAGGTTGTGCAGCCATCGCCACCGTCCATCTCCAGGACTGTCTCATCTTGCAGATCCGAAACTCTGTCCCCAGCAAACGGCAACCCCCCCCCCCCCGCCAGCCTCTGGTAACCACCTTCTACTTTCTGTCTTTATGAATTTGACCACTTTGGGCATCTTATGTAAGAGAAATCATACAGTATTTGTACTTTTGTGACTGGCGTATTTCTCTGAGCATGATGTCTTAAAGATTCATCCATGCTGTAGTATTTGTCAGCGTTTCCTTCCTTTTTCAGGCTGAATAATGTTCCATCTAATGTATGGATCACATTTTGTTTATTCACTCATCATTAATATATGCTTGGGTGTACAGATATCTGTTCACATCCCTGATTTCAGTTCCTTTGGGTACACACCCAGAGGTAGAACTGCTGGATAATATGACAATTCTATGTTTATTTTTTGGGAAACTGCCACACCATGCACAGACTCTTGCGCTGGCTATTAGCTCAGACAAACCCATTACCTCTCTGTAACTGACTATGCACAATTCAAGATTATCTGGGATTTGCTGTTACCTAGTAGCACTCGGCTTGAATATTTTAATTTAACAAGGAATTGATGTCATTTTCTAAAAAGCTAGGAAGGGTCTTAGCTGAGTTTAGCCCCTTCTGTGGGAGCCTGGCCTGTGTTGGCAAGGAGGACAGAGTAATGGGCCCAGAGATGTCTGTGTCCTAATCCCTGGAACTGTTGCCATACATAGCAAAGAGACTTTTGCAGGTGTGATTAAGTTAAGGACCTCTCAGTGTGAAGATGACTGTGGATTATCCTGGTGGGACCAATGTAATCATAAGGGTCCTTAAAAGTGGATAGTGCGGGACAAGAGAGACTCAGAGGAAGGTGTGACCATGGAAGAAAGGCACAGAGAGACGCAGCGTTCTGAAGACGGAGGGAGGCGCCACGAGCAAGGAATGTGGGTGGCCTCTGGAAACTGCAGAGGACAGGACATGGCTTTCCCCTGGAGCCTCCAGGAGGAATGCAGTCCTGCTTACACCTTGATTTTGGTCCTGTGAGACCCATTTCAGGCTTCTGACCTCCAGAACTGAAAGATGATAAATTTGTGTTGTGCAAGTGTGGGTGGTTCACTGCAGCAGCGACGGGTAGCTAACACAATGGGGTACTGTAGTGTCTGCCCCATGTTCACATTTCGTACTTTACAACAAGTTCCCCATCACCCTGGAGGCCCTAAGCGCAGACACTGTGCTCACACCACACCCCTGCCTTGTTCACACCCTGGACTCTGTCACAAGGCCTTGTGGGGAAATCTAATGAGCACTTACTGAGGGGGCCCAAGTGGCTGGGTGGCGCTGTGTCCACACGAAGGGGAGGAAGGGCAGGCCAGTCTGTGCATGGACCGCCCCCAAACACACATCAGGAGCTTGGACAGCAGCCCCGGGGTGGGCAGGGAGGACGGACACCTTCTCTGACATACACACACCTGGTCCCCATGCTTCTTCAGAAACATGGTTCTGTTAAGAACAGCTCTACTTAAATTACTCTGACCAGATATTATTAATAGCTTCAATCATGGTAAATGGGCAATTCATTTAACCTCTGTGAACCTCATTAAAAATTTTTTAAAAATGGGGATAGTAGTATTTCACAGGAGAGCGGTAACTTTTAAATTACCTAATTTATGAGACAGTACCTAGCACAGCACCCTTAAAAGTGAGCCCATGATAAGCATTTAAGGACCAATGAAACCACTTCAGATGGATTCAGGGCCAAGGTTCCCAAGGCCACTGATGTCAGTGAAATGCTCTCTTCTCCTGTTTTCATTCTTTCTCAGGTATTTGAACCAATTTGCTTGCATAGAGTCAGAGCTCCAGCTTCCTGCCCTTCTCTTCCTCAGAAAAGGAGGACGGAGAGAGAGAGAAAGAAAGAAAGAGAGAGAGAGAGAGAGAGAGAGAGAGAGAGAGAGAGAGAGAGAGAGAGAGAGACCTTCTCAGTATTATGAAGCCCATGAAGGCTTCACACTCTGTATTTCTCTGATAAGAGGTGCTTTCGTGTTCCATTAAGAGAGTTTGAATCTGCTCCAAGCCTCAGTTGAAGGGACTGTTACCCTTATAAAGAACAAAGCATTTTGATATACTTCTAAATTTTGAGAAAAATTTAAAGAATGCTTTTGAATGAGTTTTCATTACAGTGTTAATGTCTGCCAACATTTCAGAATCAAAGAAATCAGAATAGATTTACACAATAGTGAACACTTTGTAAAAAATGTTAAATTATTGGGAAAGGCATATCAAGTATTAAACATTCATGGATCTATTTTCTTTTCCTTGCCCAGTAAGGAAAATAAATTCAGAATGAACTCTTTTCTATTTTTTAAATTAATACGATTTTAATTTAAATATCTCAGTTTTAAGTATTTTACGTTTTGGTAAAATATATAGAACATAAAGTTTGCCCTTTTGACCATTTTTAGGTGTTCTCTGTCATTAAGTACATTCACATTGTTATGTAGCCATCACCACTATCTCCAGAATTTTTTCATCTTCCCAAGCTGACTTTTCTATTTTTTAAGATACTAGTTGCATCAGTGAATTTAGAGTCCACGTTTTCTTCTTGACTATATTTAAAATTGTTCTAATGTTCTATATGAATATCACGTGTTTGTTTTAGTGCATGTAGTTAAAAAGGACTCAAAGGAAGAAGGGAAGGAAGAGGAAATAATATACAGAGTGCTTACTAAGCCTGAGAGGTTGCATATTCCATGCAATGATCACTGAAGCAGACTGTTAACCCATTTTACAGATGAAAAAGCTGAGGCGTAAAAAAATTAAGTAGCTTGCCTAAGGCCACACAATCAGGAAATGATGGAGCTGAAACTGAACTCTCTCAAGTTTATAGCACTTTAAGAAAAAAAAATAGAGAGAAAAAGGAAAAATAGAGAAGAGGTAGAGGGAACAGGGTTACATGTGAACTTTAGGACTATAGGGTTGCTACTTACTGAAAGAGACTTTCAAAGAATGCATGAGTTTTGCTTTCTTAGGAATAGTCAGTTCTTCTATTTACGGTGTCCTTTGACTGAAAGGCCCTCTAAAGGATTTCCATGACTGTGGCCACCCCAAGGTGACCCCACTGTTAACGTGTCTCTGTGAAATAGTGATAATAGGGACAAAGATGCAGAAGTGACAGGTATAGAGAGCTAGTGGCAATGGGGTGCTACAGCAGAGAGGAGAGGGTCCAGGCTGGGCTGCCCCAGACACCCCTGTTTTCCCCAGAATATCACATCCGGGCAGAGAGTGATGGAGCTGGGAGAGTTGAAAGGGAAACAGACGTTTCTTCATGCTTAAAAGTCCCCAGGGCTGCTTCTTGGGAAGACCTAGTTCGAGTGTTATCATGACATGATATGAGCTCATTTTCGTCAGTCTCTGTGCTACATATTACATGGCAATTGCTTTGTCATTGTCCCTGTTTAACAGATGAGGAAACAGGACACGCAGCCTGTGGGTGCTGAGGCAGGATTTGAGCTGAGGTCCACCCGCACCCCAGCCAGAGCTGGTCTCCACCCTGGCGCTCGGCTCTCTGGGGTTGAAGTTGCCAATGTGACTGGCGTCCTTATTAAAAGGGGAAATGGGAACACAGAAACAGACGGCCACAGAAGGAAGGTGACGTGAAGACACGCAGGAGGAGAAGGCCATGCGGAGACAGGGTTACATGATGTGTCTACAAACCAAGGAACACCTGGGGCTGCCAGAAGCAAGGAGAGGGGAGAAAACGGGTCTTTCCACAGCACCTGCGGTGGGAACGTGGCTCTGTGGCACCTCGGTCTGAGACTTCTGGCCTCCACAATACATTTCCTAAGCCGCTCAGTTGTGGTACCTTTTTTTTTTTTTTTTTTTTAGCAGCAGCTCTAGGAAACTAATAGAGCACACATTCAATGTCCTTTTTCTTTCTTAGACCATTCATTCAACAACCATTTTAAGGCAGGTGCTAGGGATTTGTTCAGATGTGAATGCGATCCTGTTTCTGCTCTCAGGTTGCTCATGTTGCAGTCAGGGAAAAAACCAGGAAACATGCAATTATAGTAGAATGTGGTCAGTGTCCAGCCACGGGCAAGGCCCCGGGAGGGTGCTCTGAACCCCCAGAGAGGAGCTGTTATCCCAGCCTAGGCATCAGAGAAGGACAGCTTCTTTGAGGGAGTGATATTCCAAAAATGATAGAGTTGTAGTTTTATTTGGAAGAGAACAAGCCTGTTATGGTGCAATGGAGTTAATGACTTTTTGCTGTTGTAATGGAACAAGTCCAGTTCCAAGTATACATGAAAAATGATAAGAACAAGCAAAATTAGAAGGGAAGCCAATGTGTTTGTTTTACTTAGCAGTTTTGCCTCCAGAATAACTTTTAGCTGGGGTGTTTACTTGTTAAGATTGGGGGTTGGTTGGTAGTGGTAAGTGGGGGCTGTAGCAGGGTAGGATGATGACGAGATCAGGCACCATCAATCAACAGGCAGAGACTGATGTCTTTTGAGGCAAAATCTTCCCTTTATTTAGCTCTCTTTCTTCAACATGTACCATGTGGCAGGAGAAGATTTCAAAGCACGGCCTGCACTGCTGGGTAAGGTTGTCTAGGTTGTGGATTGCACCAGGACCCCTGACCAAGGGGAGAGTGGGGACTGAAATTTAGCTTGTGCTCACTTGCCCAAGCTGTGAGTCTTGGGATGCCCCTTTCTTTTGCACAAGGTGCTACCTGTTTGCCAAATCACATGGCACTGATCTGGTTCCACTAAACAGGGGCATCTTTTTCTAATTCACATAGAGGTACCATCTATGTTAGTAGAATCCCAAGCATGGTCTTTGGGTCTGGCTGCCTGACGAGACATTTGTTTCTTTGAAACAAAGGCTGTGCTACATGTTGGAAGGCTGCCAAGGAGTCCTTGTTGTATAATTAGGGCCGGGCTCTCCATAACCCTCATGTGTACTCCTATGTCATTAGCTAGATTACCACCTCCCAGCTAACCTCCTGGCCTGAGCTCGTACTCCACGGTTTTTGGCTCATGCACCTGAAGTAAAGCTACACCTGGTTTTCATGGAGCTTAGGAAGTCAAGGACACAATAAAGTTCTAAATAATTGGCTAATAAATATGAGTTATAAATATTGTTTGGGTTTCTAGGACAATGGTCTCTACAAATTCCATTCTTGTCATATATTTAAATGTCTGATTTGAAAATTACCCTGAGTTTGGAGTTTCTTCTCTTCTAGAACACCATGGCCACCCCCATGCCGATTTTCTTTGGGAGTGAGCTAAGTGGATACGCTATGGGGGCCAGGAAGTGTGCCCCAGCCCAAAATATGGACAGATGACAGGTTCTAATGCTTATGGTCCAGAGGACAGTGAGGCAGAGACTCTATTCAGAACAGAGCAGAGGGAAAAACGGTGATATAGGGACAGTACAGCCATCACAAGTAGATCCACATGGACTTCCAGATGGCGGTGGGGGGAACAGACGGAGCTGGGGTGGAGTGCTGGGTAAGGAAACGGGGTCCCCATTCTGGTGTGGCTCTGAGGGAGGGAAAGCCTGTTCGTCAGGGACATTGGAATCTCTTATGTGCCAACAGTCCTATGGGTTCATATGAAGGTATTTCAGCAATAATAACTAAGTTAAATATTGCCAACTTCTAACCCCACTTGCATGTTAGGGAATCTCTGTAGGTCCTCCTTGCAGTCTGCCCGGCATTGCTGGAAGCCTCCTGTAGGCTCAAGAGCAGTTCTTTCCTATTTCACCCTCAGTCCCTCCTCCGGGGGCTGCTGTCCAAGCTTCCGAAGCTCTGTGCAGGCGGCGTGAGTCGCTGCTGTGGGGGAAGCGTGGCGCCTGTGCCCAGGCCTGGCTAGACTTCCCTCCCCTTCATGCTGGGTCCCCTGTTCATAGAACAAGCCATGCTGTGTCCTACCCACTTGACCCTGTGCCCCTTGCCACGGGACCCTACAGAACGTTGTAGGTGCCCTGACATTTCTCTGAATCCCTTGTAAAGTCAACTCCTGGCTGCAGCTTCTCTCTCCAGGGGGCTCTGCGGAAATCCCAGGTGCTGTGTAGGGAGGCAGGATATAAGGCCATCCTCTCCACGCTGCCTCTGTCCCCGGGGGCTTGCCCACGACACAATGCCCACATCATCACTTCCACCCTGAAAACATCCAGAAGAGATGGTGTGGTGTCCTTTGCTAAGGTGAGAACCGGTTTCCTTCAGAGCAGTGTTTATTTTTAATGATTTATTTGTTAGGATGCTTCTCTAGCCTTAAATAGTCTCTGGGGATGAGCTTTCTGAGGCCAAGAGCAGGTGGGACCACGCTCTCCCATTAGTGACTTGTTCCTGATTCCAAGATTCCGGAAGCTGGAATGTGACTGTGGGGTATTGGAGTGAAAACACATATGACATTGAGCAATGCAGCCAGTTGAAAAAACAGAAACAAAACGAACAACTTCAGACAGACAGCTCAGGGCGTGACTGTAAAGGGGGAATAAAATGAAACCAAACTAACAGACACATAGTTTGGTACCTCGGGAGGCAGGACTGGGAAAATTCAATATGCTAATGAAAAATTGTAGCCAGGGAACAAGGCAGGAGAAATAAGAGCCTTTCTCTCCTAAATGACTCCAGATGTGACTCTTGTCACCCCAGCTGGCTGGGGTCATTGCTAAGGGCCGTGGAGGTTTGCCAGGTTGGACTCAACACCGCGTAACCAGTTGGGGAGTTTCTGAGTTAACCTGTCTTTCAGTTTCTGAAAGTCATTGCCAAACCCGAGGTGGGAAAAATTAAAAATAGAAGGGAGGAAGGCAAGTCACAAAGATCACCTTCCTGGTTTCTGTGGAAGTTGCAACTTGTGAGTATTGCATTGAGCTGCACGCCAGGCTCTGGAAGGCAAAGAGAGAAGAAAGCAGAGGAGCACAGAGCCCCAGGTAGCTGCAGCCACAAAGGCCCCGGCCTCCCGCCTCCGGTGCACATCCAGGTTGCTGCAGGCACCGTGTCTGCTGGCATCTGGTAGCACCTCCTGCTCGTGACCCTCAATGTGGTGGCTTCTACTCCTGGCTCCCGGACCCTGTGCTCTGCTCCCTGCACACAACTTTTGTTCTGGGTTCCGATGCTGCCTCCCTATTCCGATGCTCTTCTCCAGCTCACGGCCAGCCCTTCATCCACTCTGTCCTCATGGAACCCTCCACCACGGAACCCTCGCTCACTGGATTGGCTCCACACCTTCTGCCACCGGAGGGGACTCAGAGCACACGAGTCAAACATGAAAAGAGGTGAGGACCCACCAGCTGAAGAGAACAACCTCTGGCCAGGGAGGGATGCAAAATAATAGCTCAGGGTGGTGACAAGGGTGCTCTTGGCAGGGAGGCCAGGCTTAGAGTGGCCACAGTAGGTTTCCTGGGTCCCCAATAGGCCTCAGGAAATACTGATTCACTGAGTGTCAGGAGTCACAACTGAGTAGTCACAGAAAAGCCTGTGCTTTGGGAAAGTTGTATTTATTTTATGCTTTATGTAGTCTGAAATTGGGTTCGTTGCCTGATGGTAGCAGAGAAGCAGGTGTCCCCATCCTTGGGAATGAAACACCAGAATTGATGGCCAGGGAGTCCCAGGTGGGCACCAGGGCCTCCAGTGTCCCAGCCTACCTTCAAGGGCCAGCTCACTTGCTCCCTCTACCATGAAGCCAAGCCTGGTGTCACCCCCCCCTCAAAGCCACAGTGCCTTGTTCTTCTCTTCTTGTGCTTACCATGGTCTCCCCATCATGAGACAATTTTGATACTTTTCTTCTTCCCATTGAGTTCATTGCCTGGTAGTGGCAGAAATGCAGGGTGTCCCCAGATGACTGTTCCTACTTCATCTATCCCTTCCTCATGGAACCCTCCACTGAACCCTCCTTATTTTTTGGTTATGGAACCAAAAAATAAACTGACTTTGAACTGGGATTGTGTTATACATTATTCATTTTCTGTTCTATGTATTGTGCTTAGTACAGTCCTCAGCAAAGGTTAGGTGCTGAATAAATATTTTTGTGGAAGGAAGGAAAGAGAAAATGAGAAAGCCAGACTCTGCTGGTGGCCCATCCATCCAGGTGGGTGTGACAGTGAGTGATCAAAGGTTTTTTGTTGCAGAGCACCAGTGAATCAGGAAACCCAGTAGTTCAGTACACTCCTTGAACAGCCATGATTTTTTTTCAATGCTCTCATGGATGAATTATGCTAACCCTGTGTTAGCCTTTCTTTGTTTTTAGCTTGTTTGCTGCTTGAATTAACAAATTCTGCAAGACCACAACTAAAACCGTAATTATATAGTCTCTAACCAAATAGCCAAAGCAACGTCAGACAGAAAGAGCCTGGATTTGGAATCACACAGATTTGAATCCCGGCTGAGCTCATGAGCCTGGGAAACCTTAGGCCAGCCCCCCAACTTCTCCAACCCCAACCCCTCTTCTGTACCGTGGACCATTGTGTACCCACCCAAGACTGTTCTAGAGATGAAGTGTTGCAGTGCAGGCAAAATACCTAGCACAACGCCTCAATTCATTGTTACCTTTTACAACATTGTTAGTATTGTCCTTCTGCCTTTTCAGATGTGGTCTTTCTGCACTCACAAATTTTAATCTTTTTAGTCTAGCTTTATGTGGAAACCTTGTTGCAGCCCCTTGATCATGTTAATAATATTGTCTGGCCCTTTCTCAAATTTTCTTCCAGCAGGAGAAAAGGAGGGAAAGCCACAAAAAATGATGAAGGCTCCAGGGGCATGGATGTTTCTGTGTTTCTGTCCTTCGTTGGGTTTCAGGCAAAACCAGAAAAGTACCAGCTGGAGAAATAAATCATTGCTTTTTGCTAAAGGGACATTGATATCCTCTTATCCTTGGGAGCGACGAGATGGAGATATTGGAGGAAAGAATCTGGTTTTGTCACACCTGTCACAGGGAAGCTGGGTATGGGGGAGAAGAATATTTCAGGCTGGAGCATTTGAAGGCAGCTGAAGACGTCCATTGCAAAGTGAACAACTGAAGGCATTTACAAACTAGACATAAAATAACTCTGATGAAATGATTGGGAAATTGGGCAGAGGAACTTGTTTTACTGGCTGAGAAAAATACAGCCAATTCAAATCTGAAATTGAACTGCTTGGACCCTCCCTAACAAGTCAGAGTTATAACCAGGATGTGGCCCTTTCTGTTCTCTCACTAGCTATTTTGGGCTATGTTTTCTGAAGGCAGACGTAATTGTTACATTTGCAGATGGTACATTTAGTTCTTCACGTCTGGGATGTGTGTCTTTATTTGCAGGAAACAAGTCTAATTAAAAAATACATTTTCTTTCATAGGCCCTTTTGGCTGGTTACACTGTTTCTGTTTTGGAGGAAATTTTACCTAAATGTTCCCTTAAATTCTTTTCAGAGTTTCTGGTCCAAGCATATAGCTCAGGGAACATGCCCCCACTCCAGATCTAACAAAACTAGCTATACTTAGAAGAAATCAAGATGCCAAGAACCATTTCAGGTCAGGGAATGTGGGCTTGTGAGTGAGGTCCAGGCATGTATGATTGTTTCACCAATAATATAGGAGGACAGGAGAGGTGAATTTGGAAAAGGGACTTTAGCTCCACAGGTGAACACCCACCCACCCTGACATAATAATAACTCGATCTTATTGAGTGACACACGAGGAACTGTTCTCAGCATTTTACATGCATTCTTCACTTAATTCTCACAGTGGCTCTGCAAGGTAGGTATTACTATAGTCATCACTTACAGATGAGGAAACTGGGGCTTGTACAATGTGAGTCACTTGTGCAGTGAACAGCTAGGGAAGACCTAGAACTCAAAAGCTGGCCTAACTGTATACATGCTCTTGACTTCTAGCCTTCCCCCTGACTTCTTCTCCCTTTACCCCTTTGCTACCCCTCTTTTTTCCATATGTGTGTTTCCAGTGGAACTAACTCTGATCCAGCTTCAGGGGTGGGGCATGTGGTTTAGGCCAAGACAATCAGGGCAGGGCCAAAGTGATTGGTTGGGAGTGGTCATATGGCCCAAGCCATCCTAATCAGAATGGATGGCAGGGCTTTGGGGTAAAGGTGTCTCCAGCCCTCTGTACTGTGGACCATGCAGATGTGGTCTCAAACCACTGAAGCAAATTACTGTTACAGGAAAGACTGTCTGAAAATGAAGCCAACATTCAGGGAGACCTGAGGTGGAGGAACGGCAGAGAAGTGCAGGTGAGGGCTGATGCCGCACGGACCTCTACAGCAAACCTCGGCTGATGCTGAGCCACCTTAGGGTGCAGTAGTCCCAGAAGCCAACCAAGTCCCCAGGTGTGCACGCCAGATTGAGCTGCGTTCTGTTACTCTCGGCCAGACGTTCCAAGTCATGTGGTTACACTGTCCCAAGGGGCTCTTCAGCATTCTGCCCGGACCCTAGCCTCACTAAACTAGAATTTCCTTAAAAAAAAATTCTATACATAAGGATTGAAATTGTCCTCAAAATACAGAGAAGGGCCAATGGGCATTAAAATGCTTGGAGTGGACCGATTTTCACGAGAGTTCTTTGAGAGTTCTGGTGGCGTAGTGAAGTCCTGAACCACACTGTTACTATTTTTCCTCTTTAGGAAAGTTTCTTGAGGACTAATTTTTGGAATTTTTGATGGTAATTTTTGAAACAGTAGCAATTCTTTTAATAAAAGGAGGAGAAGTCACTTTATGTTCTTTGGCAGACTGTGCTGACACTGTCCCCACCCCAGACACCACACGGGTGGCTAGCCAGAGAGAGCTCGGCTTGGGGTCACCCTCCTCAACATCTCTTCCATCCTAGGCTGCCACTTCCAACTCGATCTATGTTTCCATGTTCTTCCAGAGTATTAAATGATAGCAATGACTCTGGCATTTCTCCTGCCAGGGCTATTTGTATTATGTTTAATAGGAGACTCCTGAACATTGAAATACTTCCTCAACTTGCTGGCATGAAACTAAAGGTGTAATTTAAGGCCCATGACAGGACACTAAAAAACAAAAGACATATTTTGGGGCAAAGAAACATTTTCTTTTACTCTCAAATCATGTCCTTACTGAAACTGCTTGTGTACTTGTGTATTCAGAAACAGTTAGGATCTGCTCCATATATGGAAATCCCTGTTTAATCCAAACATATAGGGTTTGTAACTTTCTCTCTCTCTCTCTCTCTCTCTCTCTCTCTCTCTCTCTCTCTCTCTCTCACACACACACACACACACACACAGTCAATTTTAAAAAGAGGGTAAAGGGACCAGAAAGGGAACAGCTGAGTTCTGCTGGTGTCTTTGGAAAGCTGTGACAGCTGTCCTGCACTGTTGGAACATGTGAGTACAGAGTCTACCCCGGGCCTTTACTAGTCCTGGGGATGTTTATCATAGCTTACTGTAACCTCAAACTCCTGGGCTCAAGTGATCCTCCTGCCTCAGCCTCCCAAGTAGCTAGGACTACAGGAATGCACCACAATGCCCAGCTAATTTTTCTATTTTTTGTAGAGACAGGGTCTTGCTCTTGCTCAGGCTGTTCTCAAACTCTTGGCTTCAAGCAATCCTCCTGCCTTGGTTAGTTATTAGTAGCAACTCACATTTTTTAAACTCTGGATTTATTCCTCTTTTAATTTCTAACATAGTGGCACTTTTATGAATATAAAAGATACTTGCAGACTTTATCTGCAAATGATAAAGTCTACCTATCCCTCTTGCTCCAGCCCCGTAGCAAGAGCAAGTGAGCCAGACATTAGGCCCAGTGACACTGGAAGGAGAGGGCTAGGGCAGGGGCCACAGGATGGCAAAGGGGCTGCAGAGCCCACTGTGTGATCTGCACATCCTGGGAGAGGAGAAGTCGGAGCTGCCGAAATGGCCCTGGCAATAGGATTCGCAACCTGCTCATTTACTGAGGGCAATGGAGAAGGTATCCTAAGAGCACAGTGCCTGATACTTAAAGTGTTCAGCAGTTACTCCTGGAATGATTAATGATGCAGTAATGAGTGCCATCATGGGCTGAGGTCAAGTATCGTCATGCTTTGGGGGCTGAAGGTGAAATGAGTATTTGGATGAGTGAGACTATGCTGTCACTATTCATGAGGTTGCATCAACTTTTCGGCCATCTTGGTCCAAGGCTGGAGCCTGTCCCACTCAGGAGAGGCAATGGCACATTTTCCCAGGGCTCTGAGTTTAGAGCCAGGATTTAGAGCCATCATTCTCCTGAATTTCCTGGAACTGCTTATGCAGCCCTGGCACCCAACACTTGTATCTGGAGAAATGACTTTTTAACTACAGCATTGTAGAAGATTCTTTGAACAAAGCACAATGAATAGCAGGCCAACCTTCTTTATTCTCAGGAACCATGAGAAGTGTTCTAGAGGAGATGGAAAGCAGGTGAGTCTCGTGTGAGGCAACTAATTAGAGAAGAATGATCCACCCTAGAGACGGCTTCGTGACTACCAAGAGGATCCTTGGAAGCAGATAATTTGGTGGCTTCCTTACATGTGTGCAGTCTGGAGACATCTGGCCCTGGGGCTAAAATGAGCAGCTGCGCTCTTGGGGGACTTTGCAAGGCCTCTGTCTGTCGTCAGCTGGTTCTTCTTATGTGGTAGGTACGGTCTGAGGAGCTGGGAGTTCTCTTGAGAGGAGCTTGCTGTGATTTTGCTGCAGGCCACAGTCAGGAGGAAATGATGGTGGCATTGGCGCAGGCCACGGTGGCACGAGTTTCGGTATATAGTTCTAGCAAAACCTGGTATTCTCCCTGCAAGAGGCACAGGTAAAGTGTTAGTTAGGCACGTGAGCCACAGTACAATCAACCACTTAACAAATATTTATCGAGCATCTTCTATGTGCTGGGTGCTGTTCCAGACACTGGGGACAAAGTAGTGCAAGGCTAACCTCCACCATCTGAGTCCTGTGGAGCTTACAGTCTCACTGGGAGAGAGAGAGTTCACACCACAGGTGACTGCGAAGGTGGTCAGATACCGATGCTCGTGCAGGGAGGAGTGGGCAGGAGCTCGGGTGGGGACAAGGTGAGTGCTGGTTTGCAGTTTTAGGTAGGGTGGTCCAGGGAGGCCGTGCTCAGAAGACAACCTTTAGGCAAAGGCCTGAAGAGCTCTGGAGTGTGCTATGCTGCTGTGGGCTGCTGTCCCCACGTTTGCAGGACAGCAAGGAGGCCAAAGGGGCCTCGGGGGAAGAGGGGTGGGGGAAATGAGGTCAGGAAGACGTAGGCAGCCAGACTCCTGGGGCCTCACAGGCCATGGTGGGGACATCGGCTTCCACTCTGAAAGGGATTTGGGTCTCGAGAGTTTCCCCAGACGAGTGGCCTGATTTGATGGTTGTGTCAGGGGGATTGCTCTGGATGCTGCTGAAAAGACGGGGTGGGTGGCAGTTGCAGTCATGCAGGTGAGGGACAAGGGTGACTGGGAGCAGAGGGTGGTGTGGGGAGAAGGGGGTGGATTCCAGAGAGGATCTGCTGAGGAACCCTAGTGGGTGGAGAGAAAGAGCTGGGCCAAAGGCGACTTGAAGGCTCCTGGCCTGCGAGACTGGAATGATACAGGGTTGTTTGCTGGGACGGAGAAGACCCCGGGGCACACCATGCAGCAGCACAACAGCCAATTCTCTGGCACAGAAGGTGTGGCCACTTTCAGCTTTTCTTTCTGGCAGCAACACTGCACAGAGGGCTCCCTTCGTTTATGGTTAGCTTTGAAGAGCCATCCGTGAGCTGTGCCACGCGAGGAATGGTGGAAGAGTCCCCGGGCTGGAGCCACACCTGTTTCACTCTCTGCCCCAGGGCCCACTGGCCACGAGGTGGTGACAGAGTTGTGGACACTGATCTGGAGAAGACAAGGCTAGGGAAGGAAGAGTGTGGCAGGCAGGGCAAAGCACTGAGGGGAGGGAGGCACAGGAGACCCCTGCACACCTGGAACTGCCTGTCACCAAAGGAGGAAAGGGTTTAATCTGTACAAAGCCAGAGGGAAGGAAGCAATCAGACCACAGAACAGAAGTTGCGTGAGCGGCTGCCTTGGTCAGAAGAGAATTATGTTCTAGCACCTTACCGAGCTCAGAAGGAGGTGCATCCCCGACACTGAGGCTGAGCTCGAGAGAGCCAGGCTCTGCTCTGGACGGGCCCTGGTGTGAGTCTGTGGTTCTAGAGGCTCCTAGGAGTCTCATGGCTCAAATATTGAGCAGCTGACATTTTAGAAACAGTGTTAGGAATTTAACCAAAGCTGTGTAAAAGTTAGAGAATTAATTATGAGTAAAGACTGGCACAAGTTTATATCTGATTGTGTGTCACCCTCATCCTCCTCATCCTCATCTTCACCTACTTTTCTTTTAACTCTCTCTGTGCATTTAAGTCCACGCCCTACACGATTATTGAAAATCAAGTGAATTTTTCACTATTGCTTCATAAGCCTAAGAGAAGATGTATTTGAAGGAAGGGCCTTAGATTATGAGTTATGGACACACAGACTTCGGTGTAAGGGGGAAGAGTATTTAGGCAGCTGTGCCAGTCTCAGGGCAGGTGGGGTTGTGTCCTGGGAGGACAGGAGGCCGGGTAGGGATAAGGACAGAGCGTGGCAGCCTTTCCACTGTTGAGGGCACTGAGGTTGCAAGTTAGGACTTGGAAGGTGCATCCCTGGCGATACACGGTTCAGGTTGTATCTACAAGTTGTTGCTTTGGGAGCCCCCCGGACCTCTGAATTCCAGTTCAGAAAATAGCAATGCACAGACAGGTACAGGAACAGGCAGGGCTTCTATCTGGGCCATGGGATTGGATGAGTTAAAAGGGAACTGACACCAAGGCACTAAAGATTGAGCTCTGAGTGGGAAAGTTTTTGGCCACTCAGAGACCCCCATTAGCCCAGAGTCCATCTCTGGGGGATTTGGTTGGAGGAGAAGACGTGGGGTTATGGGGTGCGTCTTTCGAAACCAAAAGGCTGTCTCTGTCTCTGTCCCACGTTAGGGAAGTGAAGTTTCTGGGCACTGCAGGCCAGCTGCGGCTGGGCTGTGGCCGGTGCAGGGAGCCCGTCTTGGGGCCGAAGCCCCAGCTGCCTCTGCTGCAGATGCGATGCGCTCGCGCTGGCACGGCCTCCGTGAGCACCGCTGTGGGTGGAAGAACTCGGGTATTGCCCTTCCCATGTGTCACAGGTGAATGTAATCAAGCTTTTTATGCTTCTGGCCAGCTTTTTCTTTCAAAGGAGTTCTTTGACTTTAAGACTTTCTTTTCCTCTCTATTTCATATAATTGCTAAGGGTAGCTAGTTTTTTTTTTAAAAAAAAAAAAAAACCAATAATGCAAAATGAAAATAAATTGTTAGCAAATTTTAAGTCAGTTTCTAGTTGGGGATCAGCAGGAAAGCGGAAAAAGAGAATTTAAATAGCAAAGATTTAAAGAAAAAAAAAGGTTATCTGGAATAATTTAGAGCCCATATCCTAGACTTGAAGAGAGATTGAGTTTTTCTTTCTTGCAAAACTTTCCTGTTGTGGTGAGGCCTGAGGAGAAAGTGCAGGACCCCAGAGTGGGGGCTGGAGATCTCCCAGCTGCAGGAGCAGTGCCAATCCGGGATGGTATGGGGAGGCCCTCTGAGCGGGACCCAGGGGTGGGACAGAGAGGAAACACACCCAGATGTGAAACTAAGTTAACGAGATTCTTCATGGAGGAGGAGACCCTTTTCCTGAGTCAGATGCAGGTTTTGGAGAAATGAAATAATGAGATCAAAAACAAAAACATTTAAAACGATTACATTTTTGCAATCCTTTTCATGTTCCGTAAGATTCTCTCAGGAGTAGCATCTTGAAACTTTATTTTTTATGGCAGAGTCGCTTGAATCCAGCCATTGAATAAAGTCACATTATTTTGAGTAAAAAGGAATTAGTGGGAAGTTCTGCTCTTAGCAGTGAGCCTTGTCCGCAAATGCGGAGGACGTGGCAAGCTATTTACTTGGTGGCGGCCCACGAGTGACAGTGCAAGGCTGTACCTAGGGGGATCTGTAAGTTCGGGGCTTTGTGTGTCTGCCTCTCTGAACGGCCAGGCTCCCCAGCAGGAGTCGCAGCGTGCGTGCGGCTGCCCCACGCAGCAAGCAGCGCAAGCCTCACAGAGTCCCCATGGCCACTGGCGATCTTGCCGGACTACATGCAGGCCTCCCTCTCAGGGGGAGGTTTGTATCCAGATGATCCACTAAGGTTCCGTGGCACAGGAAATGCTGAATACCAAAATGGCAGACACTAAAGGGTAACAGCTTTATCGAGAAAGGTTTTCGTAGTAACGGCCTTTGGGAAAGTTTTAAACTATTCACTTCCCTCCTCCTTCCCTACCTCCTTCTCTCCTCCTTCTTCAAGAAACGACCTGTTTAATACAAGCGTTAAGCAACAGAACAAAACAGAAAACCAAAACCTTACCTTGGGAATATCCATTCCAAGATTATTGACAGGGCCGGCATAGTAGATCTGCTCTGAAAAATACGTAAAGCATTGATAAAATCATTCAATCATTTAAAACAAAAATGATTCCCTCACACAATCTGTGGTCATACAGATGTGTAAATGATTTTGGCACTAAAATGGGAGTAGCCATTGATAGGAGTGTTCCCATTTCCTGATGCAGACCTACCATTCATTCCTTTATTCTTTCATGCAACAAATATTAGCTGGCCACCTGCCATGTGGCAGCCCCTGGGGATGCAGTGATTAAAAAGTCTGTGCCCACATGTTGCTTATATTCTAATGAGGAGACTGACAGCACAGAAATAACTAAACAAGACAAGATGCAGACTGTAAAAGGTGCTGACAGGAGCCACGCAGGCAACGTGAGAGGGCGGGAGGGTGTGGGGTGGAGGGCCAGGCTGAAGCAGGACACACAGGGTTAAATCTTGAGGCCACACCTACAGGTATTTGACCGTGGACAGCCATTATCTCTCTGGGCTCTGTTTCCTGACTTTTAAGATGGGTGTGACAATGACAGTCACAGTGCCCACTTCATAGTGTTGTGAGGAGTCAGGAGTTAACCAATGTAAAGCACTAGTAACATAACGACATCTAGGAAGCACCCATGGATACTGGCTAATGCCAGAACTGGGGACTGTGTGTTTCGTAGGGTGCTGGCCGGGGGAGGTGTGTCTCAAGTGGTATCACTTGAACCAAGCCCTGAAGATGCATACTCAGCCAAGCCCATGAAAAGCCCGGAGAAGAGCATCCCAGGACAGCAGAGTAAGGGTGGAGGCCCTGATATGGAGGAGAGCTCGGGCAGTTGGAAGGGCAGAGGGACGGGTTCTGCAGAAGCACAGTGCAAGTTGGGCCATGTGGAGAACAGTGTGGGAAACCCGAGGGGTGACAGGCACTCCAGGACCTCAAGGAGTTTGGATTTCATTCCCAAGGCAATGGGAAAGGTGTTAAAAAGTCAAGTGAAAATAGTTAATTTAGTTTTGCAGGGGCATGGTGCTGTGTGGGGAGCAGAGGGGAGGCAAGAGTGGAGGGTCTCCGGGCCAAGGTGAGTGACAGGTTGGTGGGGGTGGCGCTGGAGATGGAGGAACAGGCGTGTTGGACATTCAGAGTGAGGGCCAGGGAGGGTCTGGGGTTGAGTATCTGGGTAGGTGGGCGGGCCTCGGGAGGGTGTGTGTGTGTGGTGATCAGAAAGCTCTGTTTCTAGGGGATGATTAATCAGGGTACTTGTAAGCAATCGGATATACAAATCTGGAATTTTGGGGAGCAGGTAGGGATGGGGTTACAAATATTGGAGTCATTAACAGAAGTCATTAGAAGGTGATAAAGCCATGGGACAAGATGGGAACCCTCCACCCCCAACCCGAGAGAGGGAATTAAAAGACAGAGAAGGGGACAGGGCCAGAGCCACTCCCGAGGCCCTCCAGCACTCAGAGGTTGGGTCAGGGAGGAGAAGCCAGCCAAGGAGGCCAAGAAGGAATGGTGGGTGGAGTGGAGGGTACCCAGACAGTGGGACCGAAGAAGCCAGGAGATGAATGTTTTCCAAACAGGACAGTATGAGCGGCTACCTTGGATGCCACCGCTGAGAGGTTGAGTAAGATGAGGACAGAAATGTTCAGTGGATTGAGCAGCATGAGGTCATTGGGTGACCCTAACAAGAGCTGGGAGAGGTAAGGACAGATGCCCGAATGGGTTGGGTTGAGGAGTGACATGGAGGTGGGAAGTGAGAGAGTTTTGCCCTACCGGGGAGCAGAACACACAAATGATAACCGGAGGAGGGTGTGGTGTCAGGGGTGGTTTGCTTCTGTGCTCAGGGTAGAGACACTGCACCACATGCTTTATCCAAAGAGAATGATCTTGTAGGAAGAGACATCGAAAGTGTGGAAGAGGGAATGACTGAAGGCATGAAGCGTTTAAGAAGGTGGCAAGGAAAGCATGTGCCTTTGAGAGGAGCACAGAAATTACTCCCACTGTTGCAGGACAGGGAAAAAGAGCAGAGCAAGCTTAAGCGCAGGTAGATTTGCAGGTTGGCAGCAGACAACAGCAGGCCCTGCCGGATGACGTTGGTTTTCCAGTGAAGATCATGGATACAGATAAGGGGGCGTGGACGGAAGGGCCTGTGCTGTGCTGAGTAGCGAAAGAAGGTACATCATATTCATCCTGGACACTGGGGAGCAAATTCACTTGAGAAACACAGAAGGATTTCTAGGCAGTGTTGAGTGCTTTTTTTTGAGGTTTGTGGCCATAAATTTAAAGATGCTTCAACCAGCCCAGCTGCAGATTTTCTCAGCAACATTCAGTAGGTGTGACACAGGAACAGAGAAGGTCGATAACTGTGTTGGAGCTTTGCTGGACGAGAAGGGTCAGGAGAGAAAGGCAAAGCTGTCAGGACAGACGCAAGGGAAAGTGCATAACAACACGAGGCCACGGAATCTGAGGGGTTACGGAAGAAGGTGAAGGCAGGAGGGGTGGGTGACAGTTCAAAGAGTGGCACAGTCATCAAATGGAGTTTCATTATTGCAATCGAGGTCCTGGAATCAGTGAGCTGGAAGAACACAAGGAAGCCAGAGGGCAGAGGCTTGAAGTTGAGATGTCAGAAATGGTTCAATTTCACAGGCCGTGGCAACATCCAGGATTGACATGGGAGGTAGTGGGTGAGGTGACGCGATGGAAGAGGTTGTCGGAGGTAAGGTGAGGAAGGTGGGCCATCCACGTCCACACTGAAGTCGGCAAGAAGGATGACACCTCGGCCAGCTCCTCAGTGATGGCTGCCTCCTCTGCGATTCCCCAGCACTGTGAACCTCGCATGTGACAAGCACCGTGGCTGAGAGCACAGACCTGGGGTCGGACTACCTGGGCCTGGATCTTAGCTCCTTTTCCTACCCAGCCCCTCTGAGTGGTGCGTGTAGGCGCTATACCTGGTAAGTACAGAGTGCAGAAGGGCTGCGGCCCGTGCAGTGCCTGGGCCCTGCACAGCCCAAGGGCACCGTGCACATCAGTCTGTGCGGATGGTGCCCTCAGGGGCAGTGCAGTCGCTGGCCCGTCCACCAGTGCATGATTTCATTTTAGGAAATTGTCTTTTCCCCTGTGGATACTCTCTGACCCAAGCCAGGACAATCAGGACAGAGAGACAAAGAAACTCCGGCTGTTCCGGCAAGAAGTGGTTTCATTTCAACTCACCAGTCTCTAGGGCTGCCCACTTTCTGCCTGGTGTTGGAGCTTCTCCCTGAGTCTGAGACTCCTACATAGCCCTTCAAGAAGTTCTCTTTGCTTTTGTTGACTGGAAAGGGTTTCTGCTGCCCACAACCCAAGGCTGTGACTGCTGCGCGCATGAGCCAGTCCAGGTCTCTCTTGCCGGTGTCAGGGTTTGGGGCACAGTGTGGTTCAGGGGCAGAGTCCAGGAATGAGGACTGGGTGTGCCAGCCCCTGTCTGGTCTGGCTGGGTTCCCTTGGGCATGTTTTATACCCGCTTTATGCTTTTACCGATTGCTCTCCGGGGGACAGAGTGCAAACGACTTGACCTGGGGAGCAGAAAGACGTGGGTTCGAGATGCCCCTTTCCCACTCATTAGCATTTTCTCAACCGTCCTGCCACTCAGCTTCCATGCTTGCAAAGTAGTAGTAGGAACACCTCCCCGCAGGGCGCTAAGAGGACTGGAGAACTTGTCCGCAAAGTCACTGACCAGAGTGGGGTCCCCAGGAAGGGTAGAAACAATAGTTATCAGTTGTATTAGTATTTACCCACCCAGATGTGACGAAGAGTAATGGCACAACTGTTCCCTGGGATGCTGAGGACACAAGGAGACTAGGTTTGGGAACCTCTTTGTGCACAACTGCTAAGTCCTGAACTTCTGTTCTAAAATGATGGATGACTGTGACTCTTGGAAGAGCGCTGGAATGATAGCGAACATTTTGGTGTGCTCACTTAACGTCCTGAGATTTGCTGACTTGTGCTCTTCACTATTAACAGGGTCTTTACTGGGGTGAGAGATGTTCATTAAATTGGTTTCTTGCACGTTACAGTTTCAACTGGAGCTTTCCGGGGGCCTGTGAAGTTCCTGAGAATAGCTGCAAGGAACTCACGTGACTGTCTTTTTTTTTTTTTTAACCTGATGAAACAACACCTAAAATTAAATTCTTGCTCCTTCCTTTCTCAGATCCTCTCCGATGCTGAGCTTCCTTTAATGAACGTTCCCACCCCCAGTGCTATAAAAAGGGCCCCAGTATGTTTGCGCCCATTTCTTCCTTCCCTTCGTTTGAAATCTTTATCAATTTTTAATGTGCAGTGGATTGAAAAATTCACCTCCCTGGTTTAAAACACATGAAGTCATTTCTGAATATCAGCTTTTTTTTTTTTGACCCAAATCTTTGGATAACTGTCACTTAGTGTCTTTTTAGAGAGGAATGGTTTTTAAATTGTGGAAATAAAAGATCCCAAGGGTGCTGGATGCCACTGACCTGAGCCGGGGGCCGCACCCTGATCTTCGTCCTTCTGTTCTCGGGAACCCGGCAGTGCTGGTGTGGAAGAGCCTGGTGGGGACAGTCTTCCCATTTGCCAGACCTCGCTAGGATCTTAGTGGAACTCTCCCTAATCTTTCAAATGTATTACAAAAATGTCATCAAAAGTTAAACATTATCAGGGTGTTTGACAGTGTAAAAATGCTTAGAGTCACAATTTATGATGACCAGGCCAATTGGTATATCTAGAACAAAGAATTTTTTAAAAAAATTATTTATTCATTTACTCAGCATTTTGAGCCATTTCCTGCCTGCTGGGCCCAGTGGGGTGAAGTGGAAGAGGAGTGGTTATTTTTTTCTCCAGTTACATTGAGGAATGATTGACAAATAAAAATTCTATATATTTAAGGCTGACCTGTCCATCGTCTCAGCTAGTTGCCTTGCGTGCGTGCGTGCGTGTGTGTGTGTGTGTGTGTGTGTGTGGTGAGAGCTGACGTATGTTCTCTCAGCAAACGTCAAGTACACACTGCAGTGGTATTGTTGCCAACTAGTCACCAGGCTGCACACTGGGTCTCCGGAGCTTACTCATCTTATCTTTTCACCAACAGCTCCCGTTTCCCCCTCCGGCCTCAGGTAATCACTGACCTGCTCTCTCTTACTATGAGTTCACCTTCTTTACTTTTTAGTGTTTTGGATTCCACATGTAAGCGAGACCACGCAGTGCTTGCCGGCCTCATTTCACGCGGCACCAAGTCCTCCAGGTTCACCCTGGCGTCACATGCGGCAGGATTTTCTTCCTTTTCAAGGCTCAATCGTATTCCGTTGTGTGTAAATAACACGTTCTTTCCCCATTTGTCTGTCAGTGTTGTTTTCACGTCTTGGCTACTGTGGATAATTGTGTGAGGAAAGGGGGCCCTCACACACTGTTGGTGGGAAGGTGAAGTGGCACAGTCATTGTGGAGAACAGTGCGGAGGTTCCTCAAAGAGTTAAGAATAGAACTTCCATCTGACCCAGCCACCACACTGCTGGGTCCACACATCTAGGACAGGAAATTGGGCTGTGTTGGAGACACGGCACGCAGCCAGGCAGCGTGGACTGGGAAGACACAGCGGTTGCTCTGCCCTGCAGGGGAGGAGCAGAGTGGGCGGGAGGGGGCCCTGGAAGGCCTGTGGCACAGGGAGGACCAAGGAGAAGAGGCAGGCAGAAGGGCATTCCTGGTCAACCAAGAGCATCATCTCTGGATGGGCCAGGAGGGAGCCTTGCTTCATTTTGGTGAGCTCTAAATACAGTCTTCCTCCCCCCACACCCTGACTCTGGGCATTCTCGGAGAGGTGCAGATCTGGAAGATGAGGAAGGCCCAGGCACTGCTCTGACCTGCAGCTCTCTTTCTTCAGCCTCTGACCCCCAGGGTGTGGTGTTTCCTTTTCTCATAGGAGGAGCTTGTTGGTTAGGCCACTCAAAGTATGTAAGGTGATAATGCACTTGCCTTGGCGTGGGGACTGACAAACGTGTCCACTGCCTTCAGGATGGCTGTGGCCACAGATGGGTCCCTGGGGGCCCCAAAAGCTCAAGGCTGCATCAAGGTTTTCATGGATTCTAGGCAGCATGGGTAGGTAAGCTCCAGGCCAAGCCCAGGCCTCATAGGATTTTTTTTTATTATCACTATATTTCAGTGTGTCCTATTTGACAGCTCCTCAAGCTCCCAGGCCGTTCACCTGCTATCTAGAGCTAGAGCCTCTGAGTTCTTCACGTCTCTCCTTGAGGGAGGATCCCAGACCCTCAGCACCATAGGCCCAGCTGCTCTGGGTCAGAAGGGGTCCCGTGGGGCCTTGTGCAGCTGCACAGAGCAAGCCTGCAGGGGGGCGAGTGGGAGCGGAAACCCACCCCCTCCGGGCTGGGTCCCACTGGCAGATGCGGTTGGTGTCTGGTGCCACATCCCCTCGGCCCCTGGCCAAATCCCCACAGCCGTGGTGGGCATTGGCCACCCCATGTCAAGAGCCTACCACCTGTGCGCCCTTTCCTGCTTCAGTTTCCATGGAGGGCACCTGGGCAGTGCAGGGACACCAATCCCTGGAGGAAGTGGTCAACTGAGAAGGATGGGACTCTGTGGAGCAATGCCTCAGCTTCCTGACCTTGAGGACCACTCAGGCACATGCTGCCGGCCCCCAGGGGTCACAGCTCCCCCTAGCTCCCCACACTGGTAGTTAGCCCCCTCATGCCTCATCACCTAGTGACTCTCCCCTGTGACCCTTGCTTCCTGGCACCCCTCCCAGTGCACTATTTACCCCCCAAGTCCTTGATCCCAGCTCTGCTTGAAGAGGGCCTCAAGCTAAGAACACTTCCTGGCAGAAGGTGCCCTTCTCTCTAATGTGTGCCAAGGCCATGTGTGAGCTCCTGGTGGACCTAGAAATCTCTGATGTCCACACAATAATGCTCAGAAACTGTGACTATATCATGTCCCCCTACACAGCAACAGGGACTTTACATACGCAGTTCAATTAAGGACTTTGAGGTGGAGAGATTATCCTGATTAATGGGGTGGCTCAGTGTAATTACAAGCATTCTTACAAGGGAAGGCAGGAGGGCAGAAGACGAAGGCCATGTGAAGACGCGAGCAGAGAGTGGAGTGACGCGGCCACCAGCCGAGGGATGCCTGCGGCCTCCAGAAACTGGAAAGAAGAGGACACAGACTGTCCTCTGAGCCTCCAGAAGGGCCACAGCCCTAGCGACACTTGGATTGTAGATATCTGACATCCAGACTGTTAGAAAATAAACTAGTGGTGCTGTGAGTTGCTAAGTTTGTGGTGATTTGTTACAGCAGCCACAGGAAACTGACACTGCGGCCTTGGATTGAGAGGGGAGGGGCCGGGTGATCGCCCGAGAAGGGCCAAGAGGGGCGGCTTGTCTGTGATCGTGCTCCCCACCGCGGGCCCTTCGGAACCCCGACACAGACACAATCTAGGATTTGAGCAGAAGAGAAAGTACACGGGTTTAGGGATGGGCCAGAGAGCAGAATTTTTAACATAAACTCATACAAATGAGAGTTCAGGACAGACTGTAAAAAAAAATTTAGAGTAATATAGAAACTACTAAGTCAGATCTGTCCAGCAGAACTTTTTGCAGAGATGGGAATGTTTGCATCCGCACCATCAAATACAGTAGCTGCTAGGCACATGTGACTATTAGGAACTCAAAATGTGGCTGGTCCAATTGGTGAACCGAATTTTTAATTTAACTTAAATGTAAATGTGGCTTGCAGCTCCCATACTGGACAGTGTAATTCTAGATTAACACTGACTAATGGAAATGTAATGTGAGCCATGTGTGCAGTTTTAAATTTTCCAGTGGCCACATTTTAAAAAAGGGAAAAGGATACAAGAGAAATTAATTTAATAATACATTTTGTTTTATCTTGTTATTAAAAATACTGCCATTTAGTCATGGAAGCATTATAAAAATTATTAATGAGATATTTACATTCTTTTTCTTCACACTTTTTTTTTTGACACAAAGTCTTCAAAATCCAGTGCGTATTCTACATGGAGAATGCATTTCACTTCAGACCAGCCGTGCCCCTAGGGCTTAGTAGCCATAGGGGCTAGTGGCTGCTGTCCGGACAGTGTCACCAAGGGGCCCAGAAGGGGAAATGACTTGCTTTCGACCTCATTCCTCTGCATGACCTGTTTGTCTTTCTGTCCAGGTTCCTTCTGAGGGAATTTTTGTCTCCCTGCCGCCAACCTCTTCTTGGATTTCTGTGGACAATCACTTTAATATAACACTCAAAATACAACTTGCAAATTGGTGGGCTGATTGGATTCTCAGAAATGGAAATGGGGAAGATGGCGATGGGAGGAAAGAGAAGAAATCGACTGGACCTGCAGAAAGCTGGGGCGGCCCCAGTAAACAGGTACACAGCCGCAACACGAAACAGACATCACAGAGGGCTGCGCTGTCCAGACCGGGGGCTCCACGGTCCATGCACATTGGAGGTCTCAGGATGTTCAATTTGTTAAAATGAAAATACCAGTGACCCTGGGATGGGATTGGGGTAGTATGAGGGTGCTGAGAGTCCGCCTTCCTAAGCAGCATCTTAAATGATTATAACATGATGAGGTCTTGCTGCAGCCTTCCTAGCTTGGAGATGGAGGGGTCATGCGTAAGGACCAAAGAGCAGCCTCTGGGAGCTGAGTGACCCCAGCTGGCAGCCCACAAGGTAGCAGGGACCTCAGTCTCAGCTGCGCAGAACTGAATTTTCCCAACAACCTGTACGAACTTGGGAGTGGCTTCTTCCCCCGAGCCCACCCCAACTGACGTTTTGGTTTTAGTCTGTGATACCCAGAGCAGAGAGCCCAGCTGAACCTGCCTGGACTCCTGACTACGAAACTGCTCTTCCCAAGACCTCTGAAGGATGATGAAGTCAGGGAAGAAAATATACCTACTATAGATTTCTCCCTTTTCTGGAGGGTGGAGTGTTAGCAACTGTGACATAAGAACATGCTTTGGGGAGCTGCTGGTCCAAGAAGAGGGAAAGCCACGTGGAGCTGACCTGGATGTAGACCCCAGCTTGGAACCAAGCCCGACTGGGCCCAACATAGATCAACCAAACCTCAGTGACGCTGTGCAATGTGAATGGCTGACTACTTAAAAGTAAACTGCCAAAGTAGGGGAATTCAGTAATTGCAGTCATTCCTGCTTTGCTCAGGAAAGTCTTAGTCCCAACACGAAGAAATGACAAGTGTTTGAGATGATGGATATGCTAATTACCCCGATCTGATCACTATACATTTTGTATATATATAGAAACATCACTATATATCTCATGATATGTATAATTATTATTTGTCAATTAAAGAATAAAATTAAAATACTAAAAAAAGGAAAAAAGTGGTTATTACATGAAAGTGTGTGTCACTGAGCTGGATTTGTGAAATTTCCTAATAGGCCGAGGGTTTGCAAAGACGCTTATATTGTCTTAGAAAATTAAAATTGCTTCTTTCCTAGGTCAACCTTATTCTTACTATGCTGGGGTCAACTAACATAAAGAATTGAGTGATATCAAAGGACAGTTTGAACATGTTATTGGCTCATTTAAAAACACACTTGAATTTGAGGGTGGAGGGAAGGTACTCAGAGCTGTAAGTTTCCTTATATATAGCCAACGTGTTCCTTGCATTTTGCTCAGCAGTCAGGAGGGCTTTTTGGCTTCGTCATCGCTCGGACCCTCCCTAGGGTAACCATTGTGTCTAGTTCTGCTTTTGAAGTCCATGAGTTTTCTGCTAATGCAATAAGTAAACCATTGTTTTTGTTGATTCTGCCTGGATTTGTAGCAGCAGCGGCTGCACAGTAATCACAAGCAGGAAATCCGCAGCTGCTTGAAGTCTGTAGACAAAGAATAAAACATGAAAACAAGAAAGGGCTGCAGGCCAGATGACGGTGCTTCAGATTTCCAATTCCATGAGAAATGTAAATGGCGCCATCTCCCTATGGGGCAAGGGCAGGGAGACTCCGCATTGTCAACTGCCAGAGAATACTCAGGCTTGGACCAAAGCCATCTCCCTGCTGCTCCTGAGGAAAAAGTCTCAGATTTCCAAGCCTCAAAGCCTCCGCTGCTTTCCAGGTGCCTTGTTAAAATGCAGACCTCCACTCTGAGATTGATGATGGCTTGAGAAGCTCAGAGTACTTGCGAGAAATCCACCATCAGCTGCATGAAGTAGATGCCATTGATCACTTATTGAGTGCTTACTGTGTGCCGAACGCCATGCTAAGGGCTTTATGTGTATTATCCCATTTTATCCTTATGACAATCCTGTGAGGTCACTTATGTTTTCCTTATTGTACAGATGAGAAAACTGAGGCTCAGAGAGGTTAAGTAACTTGCTCAAGGTCCCATAAGTGATAAGTGACAGTAAAGGTTCATCCCTATGTAGGTCTGTAGGTCTGGCTTCAAACCCTGTGCTTATTCACCAGGCTAGTGGTTCTCCAAGTGTGGTCCCTCAACCAGAACCATCAGCCTCACCTGGCAACTTGTCAGAAATGCAAATTCTCAGGCTTCTCTCCAGATGTGCTGAACTGGAAACCCCAGAGGGGAATCCGGCCATTTGTGATTGAGCACATGCTCCAGGTGATGCTGATGCATGCTCAAGGTCAAGAACCACTGGCCTGGGCTGGGCCCCCGGCTCTCCAGCAGCAGCACTGCAGTGTGATGAGGCAGGGAGCAGGAAATTGTTCCAGTGATATTGGTTTTGGTAGCATGCTGCCTGCAGCTACAAAATGACAGTGGGGATAATGATGGCAGGAGAAATTGTGCAATTTCCCAGGTGACAGAGAATCATCACTCCCTCCACAGGTTCATGGATTCATTCACTGGAAGAGGAGCCAAGATGCACAAGTTCCCATCTAAGCCACTTTGTCACTGGGGCTATTGGCAGTGCTTGAAGGACGGGACCAGAAGCTGAGACTGGGGGAAGCTGAGAATGAAGTGCGGGAACAGGATGCCTGCAGCTTGCAGAAGAGCTTACAGAAGGAGGGGGTCTAAATGGCCTCAGAAATCAAAGGTGGAACAGAGGCAATACTCCAGAAAAGACAAATAGTAATCCCATCTTACCCATGGCTTCACTTTACATGGTTTCAGTTACCTGCAGTCAACCAGGGTTCACAAGTATTACAGTATTTTGAGAGAGAGAGAGAGAGAGAGAGAGAGAGCAAGCACACACTCACATAATCTTTGTTACAGAATATTGTTATAATTGTTCTGTTTTATTGTTGATTATTGTTATTAATCTCTTAGTGTGCTTAATTTAACTTTATCTTAGGTATGTATGTATAGGGAAAACATAGTATTTGTAAGGTTCAGTACTATCTGTGATTTCAGGACTCCAATGCCCTGGGGTCTTGGAACGTATCCTCTGCAGATGGAGAGAGACTGCTATATTTTAAAATTGAGTCCTCGGTTAAGCTGCTTATTCTCCTTCTGTTGTAGGCAAGATCAATGCCCGAATTCCTAAAGTTTGCATTTGTTAATGCGTGTGTAGTGAACGTGAAACAACTGAGTCACGAGGCTGACGGTAGTGGTGCCGTGGCTTGGGACATGCTTTATAGAGGTTGTCAGGTAGTTGGCATAGATTAATGCTCTTCAAGATTGCACCCACCTGGAAGGTGGTTTTGCCCTGTCTTCTACTACAGCCATGCAAGATAGAAGGTATTTTGCAGAAAGCATTTACAGGAATTTTTCTAAATGTAGGCAGTAAACAGATTGCATTCCCATTGCTCCTCCTAAATTCCCTCCCTAGACCTGTAGAAATGACACATTGAAACAGAAATAGAGGGGGCAATAGAAATCTAGCTGGTGGAAGGTGAATCGCCAATCTACATAGATCCTCTAAGACTGAGTTTTGAATAGATACAGGTGGTGAGATTGAGAGGGCTCTGCAATTAATAACGATAGGAGGATCATCAGGTGCAGGTGTCCAGCATGAACCAGGACCAGAAAAGAAACACCGGATAATGGAAAGGAAAGGAAGCCAGGTAGCCGTGAGCACCTGCTGTGGTCACACCATTGATTTATTTGTGTATGTAAAATCAGTGAGTATTCCTAGACTTCCTCAGCAGTTGTCAGGGATATCTGTCTTATGGGCAATATTCTGCCAGATTTTAGATATAGTTCTCAAAGGATCTACTCTGTTGTTTATTGAAATTCATCTAATTTTGATGTATTACCCACTTTGGACAAACACTTAGAATAGGAAAGTTGAAATTTACACAAAAGATAAACCAGGGACCAGTTACTTTCTCAACTAAAGGATTCTTCAGCTTGGAAAAGGTGTCCTTGTAATATTTCTTTTAATTACCAGCTTTAAAAATTAATGCATTTAAAATCAAGTCCAAACCTATCTTTTTTTCTGTAGCTTACACATTTTATGAAGTGAGGTATGTCTATAGCTATCGTATGTATTTTATAATAGATTTTGCTAGTGCTGAAAAGTGGCTCATGCAGGGATGGATGCACCATGAGTCTGAGTCAGTAGTTCTTGTGGGCACTGCTGCCTTCTGCACCTCTCTGGGATTCTGACATGAACTTGGCATCATTAAGTCCTCTCAGCTTTTCGTCATGTTGCACCATTCAATCACAGCTGCCAAGTTTTCAAAGAAGAGCCCTGACCTACAGATCCCCTAGTTTATGATAGGGGATACACACACATACACACAGTGTGTATACACACGTGCACACCCACACCATTCAATTGTTTAACTCCCCTAAGCCTTTACTTCAATCTCAGTTGATTTTGGCAATAGGTTGGGTATAATTGATATCTACAAGTCAATTCATGAAACAAGAAACAGTTATTTTTGAAAGTCAGTTACTCACTTAGTGCTATAAAACCAGCACCACTTTGCCTGGGTTGGTTGACTGACCCTGGCCAGAACTCACAGAGGTTTGGCCAGAACCACATTTGACAGCTGATGTGCCTCTTGCCACCAACAGTGAAAATCATGTGTTTATTTTATTTGCTTTGTGGCCTTAATCTGCTCTTTACCCAAATTTCTAGGTTCATTTCCAGTTGAGAATCTCTCTTCTCCATGGCCCTACACAGAATATTCTAGACAGCCAAAACGTGAGCCACCCTGTCCCTTTAATAATTTCTCCCCATTTTTTATATAGGGGGAGCATGTCATGTTCTTACTTCCCAGGTTTACACTCAAGTTTCATGTTCCACTGTAAGTCCTACGATCAGATTTTGGCTCTGTTCAACTTCTTGTTTCACTTTCATCTTCCTGACGTGGGCTTTCTAGGAAACTCATTGAGCAGACGGAGCTCACTGAGAATGGATATCAAGATGTGTTGAACTCTTGGTAAGTCAGAGACTGAACGGGACTGGGGTGAACTTGACTCGATTCTAAGCCAGACAGGGCTGCGGGAGTCTCATCTTGGGTGCTGGTTAGTGCTGACAAACCAGACTTTGGGAGAAGTCCCGGTGTCAGATGGTTGTAGGCTAGTCTTTTGGGGACCCTGGGGACAGACCACCTTGGTGGATAGATGTCAGGTTCGCTTGAAGCAAGTGGATATTCCCATGGTCACACATGCCAGGAAGAAGTCAAGGCAGGGCCAGAAAATAAGAATTTTAGATGC
This sequence comes from Lepilemur ruficaudatus, assembly GCA_963574885.1. Taxonomy (NCBI): domain Eukaryota; kingdom Metazoa; phylum Chordata; class Mammalia; order Primates; family Lepilemuridae; genus Lepilemur; species Lepilemur ruficaudatus. The sequence continues at coordinate 172,799 of CAUYRT010056177.1, forward strand.
TGACCTGACCCAGGTAAAACAACAGAACATCACAGAACAACACAGCCACAGAAGCCTTGTTCAGTTGCTGCTCAGGAAAGCCTGGGTCTAGAGTGGGTTGGCCGCCTCCCTGGCTTCCAGGTGAGCCAGTTTGAGTCGGAATCCTCATCTCCGACTTGTTTCTGTGGGGGAGCCACCCAGGTTTATAAAGCAGCCCTGTGGGTTGCTCAGGCTGTCCCAGCCCCTGCCTCAAGGTCCCTCAGGTAGGAGAGGAAGCCAGAGAGGTTCACTGCCACGATCTCTAACGCATCAGCCACGTGGCACATCTTTTCCTACTTAGTCTCCACTGTTATCCAGTAAGGAATTGTGGCTACTCCCATTTAATAGATGAAGTAACAGAGAACCAGAGAAATTAAATGACCCCCAGAAAAGAAGGGCTCTGTCCCCAGCCTGTTGACGGCAGCTGTGGGGATGGAAGGAGGCCGTGGGTCCCGCTCCCTGGCTTTCCCTGAGGGGCTTTCTTCCTGCTCCCAGGGCTCTTACCGGTTTCCCTGTAAAGTCCCCTCTGCCTCACATCTAATTTGTTGCCACTGGCTCCCAAAGCCGAGTTAAAACAAAGGCGTCGCTTTTTCCTCAGTGTTGGGGATCTGAATTGATGCTGCACCTCAGGCCAGTCTCACCACAGGGAGAGCTGGGTGTTCTGGGCTCAGGGTTCTGACTGACAGCCCTGACATCTCCCTGCCTTCTAGTGGCTTCTCACCCCTATCTCGCAGCAGAAGCACCCAGAGCAGGGGCTTGGCCGGCTATGGCCTGTGGGCCGGATCCTGCCCAAGGCCTGGTTTTGAGCAGCCTCAAGCTGAGAATGATTTCTATTTTTATGTTTTTAAATAGCAGGGAAAAAAATCAAAAGAAGAATAATATTTCATCACATGTAAAAATTATATGAAATTTAAATTTCAGTGTTCATAAACACAGTCTTACTGGGACACATCCATGACCATTCCTTTCACATTGTCTATGGTGACTTCCACCTGTAAAGCCTAAAATATTTGCTGCCTTGTCCTTTCCAGAAAAAGTTTGCCAACCTGTGGCCCAAAGGACTTTTAAAATACAGATGTGCTAAGCCCCAAGCCCAATTTCTGATTCAGTAAGTCTGAGTGGGGACCAAGAATTTGCCATTTCTAAAAGTTTGCTAGACGGTGCTGATGTCGCTGGTCTGAGGGCCACAGTTTGAGAAGCACGGCCTTGGAACACTGGCTGGTGATGCTCAAAGATGATCATCTGATCCCCATAATTTGGTATGCCCTTTAAATCCTTTTTCTAGTCCCAGCAGAAGGCTGAAATGAGTTCACTTCTCCTCTCCTGGACCTTTTCTTTGTTTACAGAAGATGAATAGCAGAGGGCTTCAGAGCTGAATAGAAACCCAGCGTTACCACTTGCTGGCGTTGTTACCTTGTGTGAGTTACTTAACCTCTCTGGGGCTCCATTTCCACATCTGTTAAAATGAGGCTATATGTAGGAAAAACAAAGTATTTTCTCCTACTATATTCTCCACACAGAGCATTTCTGGTCACTGAAATGTGTGGGATTTTATCCTCATATCCACCAATTCTCCAATACCAGCTGGGTGTCCTATAATTCAGTTGAGTTCTGATACACACTGGAGTTAGTGCAGACCCCATAGGTTAAGGGCTCAGCCCCCCAAGACTGCTCTTCCCCCTTATTTCAAACATTGGTTGCAAGTAGTAGGTTTCCAGGTTGCCCACAACTTCTGTCCATCTTGGTTATAAATCAGAAGTTGCCATGAACCCTGCTAGTGTTAGATAATTTGCTAGAATGACTCATAGAAGTCAGAGAAAGACAGCCACGTGCTGCATAATGAAGTTTCTGTCTGTGATGGACCACATTTATGATGGTGGTCTCCTAAGATTATAATACAGTATTTTTACTGTCCCTTTTTATGTTTAGATTGTTTAGATGCACAAGTACTTACCACTGTGTTACAACTGCCCACAGTGTTCAGTACGGTAACATGCCGTCCAGGTTTGTAGCCTGGGAACAGAGGCTGTGCCACACAGCCCAGGCGTGTGGCAGGCTATGCCATCGAGGTGTGTGTAAGTACACTCTGCGTGCGATGTTCGCACAAGGAGGAAATTGCCCAGGGATGCATTCTTCAGGACAGATCCCCACTGTTAAGTGATGCATGACTGTGCTTGCATTAGCAGTTTATAACGAGCGGTCAGGTGCCCAGAGCAAGGCTGTGGCTGGGTGCAGAGCTTCCGCGCCCACTCTGGGGCCCCATCCTCCAGGCACCGCCACGTGTTTGGCAACCTAGAAGTTCCCTGAACTCCGTACTTTAGGGATGTCTGTGGAGGCTTCATCATGAAGACATGATCGACTATTAACTCTATCTTCAGCCGCTCTGTCCTTCCCAGAAGACAAGGAGTGGAGCTGAATAATCCGAACTTCTAACTGTGGCTTGGTCTTTGTGGTGACCAGCCCCCACCCCAGAACCCACCAAGAATGACCTCATTAGGAAAAAGGAACTCCGACCACCCAGGAAATGCCAAGGAATTCAGTAGCTTTGTGCCAATAACTGAGTCAAAGACCAAATATTAGAACACAAGATACTCCCAGCACCCCTATTGCTCAGGAAGTTACAAGGGTTTTAGGAGCTACCAGGAACCCAGGGACAGAGACCAAATATATGTTTCCTACTGTAAATCACAATATTATAGAGGCTAATAACAGTAGTTTCTATACTTCATAAGGCTGATGTAAGCCGTAAATGAGTTCATACACACAACATTCTTGGAAAGGTGCCTGGTGCACATGGAGGGATAGGACAATGCCAGTTGCTACTGTGCAGCCTGCCTGCGGCTAAGGTGGTGCTCCTGGACCTCAGCTGAATGTTGGACCACCTGGCTTGGTTCTGACTCCCAAAGATTCTGATTTAATTGGTCTAGGGTGTGCCTGGGTACTGGGATCTTCAACATTTCCGAGGGAGATTATGATGCAGCACTGTCTAATAAGAAATATAAAGAGAGTTGCATGTATAATTTTATGTTTCCTAGAAGCCACATTTTAAGAGGTGAAATTAATTTTAATAATATGTTAGTAAGGTCTTATTATTGATATATAATAAATAATGAATTAATGGTAAATTCTATTTAACTCAATGTATTCCAAATATTATAATTTCAACATATAACCAATATAACAATGATGGGGATATTTTATATTCTTTTTTCATACTAAATCTTTGAAATTCAGCCTATATTTTATGCTTAAAGCACATCTCAATTCAGCCTGGCTACATTTCGGGGGCTCAGTAGCCACTGCTGGCTTGTGGTCACTGCAGAGGACCTCGCGGAAATGACTAATGAGCAACCCAGATTGAGAGCCACAGGGGAGGGCATGCCGCAGGCTGTGCACCAGGCCAAAGCTACCTAACTATGCGGGGCTCTGTCAGCGTTACTGTTCTTGAGTGTCCAGGGAGCTGGCTGCAGCTTCCCCCGTTAGGGTTAGTAATGGTGTGTGGTCCTTAAAGACATTCAGCAAATCCAAATTTAGTCTTAAAAATTGGTTTCCAGCCTATGGAACCAGTTTGAAAGCATCGAGATCAACTAAAGCAGGTGCATCTACACAGCTCGGTGCTACCAGAGCAGAGAGAGGGACTGAGGAAGCATTAACAGAGTAGAAGGTGAAACAGTGGCCAGTTTTGTCTCCCGGTCAGTGAGCTCACAGCTCTGGCAAAGGGGGCCCTGGGCAAGCTAGGGAAAGAGTACGGAATGGAATGTTAGATGGACCCTTGATATTCCATGCAACGCTCTGATTCGGAACGTTCTACTCAACTCCAGACATCATTGAGTATTATATAGGCTGTGATTCTCTTTGAAAACTCTTAGATTTACTCTAGAAGGGATGATAATTCACCTTCTCTATTATTTCCTACAATGAAAAACTAACATTTAAGAATAACTTTGCAAATTTATCCTAAAAACAAAAGAGATTTTCGAAAAAGACAAAAATAAAGATCTGCAGTCTCAGCATTTAGAGATAAGCACCTAAGTGTGTGTTCTTCCAGAGCTTTTTGATGTACACACTTACACACATTTTAATGAAAACACGGTCCCGTGGGCAGTGCTCTTTTATAACATGCTGCTGCTTCTTTACTTTAGAAATGAGTTCTCGCTCCGTTGCCCAGGCTACAGTGCAGTGGTGCCGTCACAGCTCCTCACAGCCTCGAATGCCTGGCCTCAAACAGTTCTCCTGTCTCAGCCTCTTGAGTAGGTGGGACTACAGGCACGCACCACCACACCTGGTGCATTTTTCTTATTTTTTGTAGGGATGGGATCTTGCTATGTTTCCCAGGCTGGTCTTGAACTTCTGGCCTCAAGTGATCCTCCCGCTTCAGCCTCCCAAAGTGCTGGGATTATAGGCGGGAGCCACTCTGCCAGGCCTATAGCATTCTTCTTTGTCATTTAATGTTCTTATATTTTCACGTAATAATCTACAACATTATTTTAAAATCACAGCATTTCTACCTTTGGCCGAATAATGACCTACTTAACCAACACCTTATGATTAGCCATTTAGGCTATTTCTCCCAAATTGCTAATCACACCATAAACGATGTCACTAAAAGAGCAACTCTTGGTCTTTGAATCCAGTGCACTTCTTGCCTTAGCGCTAGCTGAGGAGGATGCAGAAGAAACAACGCTTTGTACCTACAGTCTCACCAAGCCTGACCCATTTTGCAGTTTAATCTGGCTTGGACGACAGCCAGTGAGATGCAGTTTGCAGAGGAATGCGTAGTAACGCTGCAAAAATGATACCAAACAACTCAGCTGCAATATTACAACACCATAATGTGCCGCCCACAGTGGACACCAAGTTTTCTCACTGCTCTGCTAAGAAGGACCTGCAAACCCCAGAGAGACTCCATTTCACGCTAACTGTGTCAACAGCAGCTTGCGCTTGGCTTTGGAATGACTTCAGTTCTCCCTGTTGCCATTTTCCCCCTTTTGGTCTTAGTATTAATCATGTCTTTGGAATAGAGTCATTTCTGCAGTAGGTTTGTGGGCAGGTTAAAAAAATTAATAACCCAAGAAGCCTCTGAATTTAAGATTTGAGTTTCTCTGGCTTATATAATTTGCATAATTATTTGTTCATGCAGCATTTGTACATCACTTTTCTGATCGTTTTATATTGTATGCAGTCTCCTGGCAATTCTCCAAACGCTAGTTTCTCAGCCTGCCTATGCAGTCATCTTCCCCACTGCAATAAAGCAAATAAATGGCTGCAGAGCTGCCCAGAATTCAAATAAGGTAAACATCAGCCTTTTGAGCTGCTAAACTGAATTGGACACCTCAAACTTTGAGGGAACAATATCTCTTCTGTTTTATTAATTCTATTAAAACCCCACTTGGAGGAAAAAATAGAAAGGTTTCCTTAAACTTGGAGGACCAAGAAAATTTACTGTCTGCTGTGAGTCAATGTGCCTTGTGTGTATGTGCCATGCGTAAGCATCATTAGTCACTTTTGAGGTGGACTTGCGTACTTGTATTCAATCCATTATATATCCACATGCGGATTCAGCAAAACAAGTATTTATAGTGTCTTTCTGTACCAGTTCTCTTTGCTATGTCTGCAGAGATGGATATGAGCAAGAAATATTTCTGCCTTGGAGGAGTCGAAAGTTTAATGGGGGAGACACACACACCCTTACTATAGAATTCACCTCCTGCTGAGACAAGGGCTAACAAGGGAGTAGGAACACAGTGCCCCCGAGCATCCACCGGAAGCACTGCATTTGGCTGTGGTTGGAGGAAGCCGTCTGAGCCAAGGTGGTGCTTGAGTTAGGTGTGGAGGAAAGACAAATGCAGAGTGGGCAGGAGAGGCTGAGGGGACAGTCTGAACAACTTCGCATGTGTTCAAACGCAGGCCGCGATGAGAAAGCGGCGAACCGTTTATTTGTTGAGGCTGTTGCTGAAGCTGTGTATGGGGGAATGGAACAAGACGTCGCTGCACAAGCAGGCTGGGGGCAGATTTATGATGGACTTTGGTGGTTAAAGACCTTAGACTTATTGTACAGAAGAGGGAGCTCTTGAAGTCTTTCGGGAGGGGGCGTGGCATTCTGAGATCTGTATTCACGCTGGCAGCAGTGAGGACGGAGACAGGGAACCAGCTAGGAAGCCATTTCCGCAGAAGACTTGATCCAGAGAACAGAAGGACAGCCAGGATGTGTTCTTTTTTGCCATGCTGGCAGTACCTCTAAGGGTACCTATTTCTACATTTGGCCTCAAGAACACTTATTTTGGGGAAAAATTAGAAAGAGAAGGAAAAGGCTTGAGATAGAACTTTAGATGCCGGCTACAAGTGACAGCCTGTGAAACTGTTAGCCTTTCTTAGGTGGTTATTATTTCATTATCAGGTCAAGATGCTTCGAGTTCCTCCAAAACATTCTATAAAATCAGGAATGCTTACAGACCACCAGTGTTCTTATGCTGTGTCTAAATCATACACATACATGTATATGAAAAGAATGCTTAAAACACTGTAACAGGCTCCAAATAACTTTAAGGCAAACAGGAAAGTAATTCTTTATTCAATTTCCCAGGTGGTCCTTGTTCCAATAGGTTAAACCCGTTGGAGATGACTCTGTCTCTTGAGATGACTTGGTGTTTGTGACTCTTTAATGCACGTGCCACACAGAGCAACTTGGAATAGTTGTGCTGTGGGTCTCTCACTTCTGCCAGTCAACCACAATGTCCCTGAAGGCACAAACCATTATTGGTTCATCTTCAGGCTCCTCAAAGCATTGGCACAGAATGGGACTTAGTCACCATGGGAGGGAGGTAGGGAGGGAGGAAGGAAGGAAGGAAGGAAGGAAGGAAGGAAGGAAGGGAGTAAGGGCTGACTGGATGAGGGGTTTGGGGTCTGCCCAGCTGAGGACAGGTAGATTAGGTGGGGACTGACTAGGGACGAGCTCACCATGCTGAGGACATGCATGAATGCACCCGATTAACCAGAAATCTTCCCAGTAAGTTGAGAGAGAAGCGCTATCTAATCTTTCTATGGCAGGTTAGCTAGGAGGAAAAAGAAAAAGTCCTCATTTGAAACAATGAATTCTTAAATGATAATTTAAAATAAACTCCTGGCCAAAAGACACATTCATACATTTCTAGTTCTTTTGTTTATTCATTCATTAGAAGCTAAAATTGGAGCCAACCTACCTGGATCCCTCATAAGCCATGTCTTCTACACCAACTCTGTGACTTTGTGCAAGTTTCTAAAACTCTCTATGCCTCAGTTTCTGCATTTATAAAGTTGCAGTATTAATAGTACTAATTCAAAAGGTTCGGGTGGGAAGGGAATGACTCATTGGGTCTAAAGCTCTTAGAATAGTGCCTGGAACAAATGTTCCATATCATTAGCTGTTTTGCAGTGTGTGTGTGTCTGTGCGCGCATGTCTGCGTATTTGGTGCTCTCCATGTATCAGACACATTCAAAATACCGGAAATAAGAAGACGAAAGATGGTGCGAATGCCACCCTTGAGAAGCTCACAGGACGGGGAGGATGACGGGGGGGAAGGAACCGTGACAGTCCATGGCGAGTGCTCTAGTACAGCGATGTGCAGCACCCTCGGGGAGCGGAGGGGAACAGAGCGGAGGGCCGAGTTCAGCCTGTCATCTACAGATCACAGCAAAGTAACCGGTTTCCACCTGGTTTACCCTCCTTTAAATTCCCTGTTTTCTTTTGTCTGTCTCCCTTGGTGTGGGAAGGGATACCAATTTTTTCTAGATCTTTCATTTAAAAAGGATAATTGGGTCATTTCATAAAGAACTTCACTGTTTAAAATTCTAGCTTCCTTGAGTGGGGAAATAGACACAGGGTGTCCCTGGGCTGTGGGGTTGGGTGTGTACTCCCCCCCCCCCCCGCCAATGGGCATAGGAAGGAGGGAGCAGCCAGGAGGGAACTCCTGAGCAAGGACAGTCGCAGAACGGGCTTCAGTTAACAGGCTTTAACTAACCCACAGGGCCAGCCCAGGGCCTTGGGTAAGCCGGTGGGTGAGGACAAGGTGGAGAGGGAGGGGGCCGGTGGGGTGGGGAGGGTTCCTGCCCTCTTGGGGGCTGTGCAGCAGTCGTAGGGGGTTAGTGAGCAGCGAGCTAATACAATGGGTTTGCTGCTTTTCTGCTTTGAGTCTAGCTACGTGATGCCCGCATCCGTCAGTGACCCAAATGGGAAAGGCCATGATATTTAGTGGGTTTCATTTTGTTTTCTTTTTCAAAGTGCATCGCTATATTTAAGAGACCCTGCCACTAAAGAGGCTGTTGAGGGGAAAACTGGAAACACCATGAACATCAGTGGATTTTTGGAAGCTCTTGGTGCTTTCTGCTGCTGGCTGCTTCGGATAAGGTGCCACTACTCCCATTATCCATTTTCTGTTTGTAAAATGTCTCATACACACCATTTCATTTTGATTTTCACGACATCCCTGTAAGGTAGGCCCCTACAGGATGGGCCTGACTGTTATTTTTGTAGGACAGATGTTGGCAGGTGAGGGTAAGCTTGTCCAAAGGCCAGGGCTAGTGCCAGGGCTGGACACCAGCTCTCGGCCACCCCTGTGGGCCTCTGCAAGCAGTGAGCCAGACCACTTACCTCCTTTCCTTCTTCCACAGAAAGAGAACTTGGGCTGATCCTCCTCACAGATGGGATAGGAGTAATTCAAAATAGATGATCCTTTAGCGGTGAGAGCTATGTCGAGAAACAGCTCTTTGATGTCCTCTCCTGAAGGAAAGAGAAGAGCAGCTTTGCTATTATTGTGTGTTTCACTGCGTAGCAAGGCATCCAAAGTTTACAACAGTGTGAGCTAAAGGACCTTTCATTTCTTTTAGTCTGCTCTGTCTGGGGAATGGTTTTCTTTTTTTCTTGGTAAGACAGCGTCCAGGCAACGCTACAGGGGATCGTAATGATGACCTTGGGTATGGAAGGTGGTCCTTTCTCAAACTCCACCTGTTGGGGGCAAGGTAGTTAATCTGCTATGCTCCCCTACCTCAGTGCTTTGGCCCCTTAATACGATTTCTGCAGGTCTGGCTTCTAGAGCTTCTCAGCTACGTAGTATTATTTATCCCCCAGGACAGGGTTGGTGTGTGATCAAGCCTACAGACTCCTGCTACTTACTGTTGCCAGGCAGATATTGCACCATGGCTACGCAGGAAGCTGCAGGGGGCTCTGTGGGGGTGACTTTCAATTCTTTCTGCCTTTTTCTCCATCTCTCCCTTTTATGTTCCACCCACTCCTCCTTCTATTTCTCTTTTCTCTCTTTCTTTCCCCAAAACATTTCTTGAGCTGCTGCTAAAGTCCAAATATTGTGCAAGATTCTAGAAATACAAAGAGACATGGGAGTTCTTGATCTCTGGGAATATTTCTTCCATTTCTCTGAAATGATCCCACAGGTAAAGTTTATTAAATCTCTCAGCTCTGGTTTCGGTAAAACTGTTTTAGAAAAGGAGATACTCTGGTAGCTATAGCAAATACATTGGCTAACTGCAATGGCACAATCATATAAAAATTAAACAGTCAGAAAGTGCTCTAGCTCATTCATTGGGGTTGGGGAGACAGTATTATATCTCCTCTTTGCCTGTGTCAAGGTTTAGGAACTTACATTAGCTGTTTGGGATATGAAATCACACAAATGACAAACCATGCTGCTGGCGGTAGATTTGTTTGTTGCTGAGATAACCAAGCAAAAGCTCTCTCCTGAGTAGACATCAATATTTAGTCTCAAAATATTTTCCTTTTTTTTCCCTGGGTATACTAATTCCAGGTGCTTATATTGTCCAAATGAGTGCCTAGAGTCTTTTCAGTACAAAAGTACAGCATTAAATGAGAGTTCTACCTTACCTGGGTATTACCCAGAGAAAGATTTGAAAATTAAAATGGAAATAGAGTTAATTCCAGAGCGTGGAGGAGGAACAGTGGTTTAGCCAGCGATTATAGTTAATATGAGTCACTGGATGTGTGAAGTCGGAAGAGGGTATGCAATATTTCATTTCATGCTAATCATTTTTACTTACTCAGAATAATTCCAAATCTAATGTTGAGGTTTGATTTTAATTGTTTGGAACACTGGTCCATAGAAAGGCCAAAATCCTGTAATGGATCTGCCAAGAAGAAAACAAGAGATCAATTGTGAGTACACTGTATATTCTACAAACTCACATTCAAAATTTGTACCATACTAATTGCTTTTACACGAATCACTGACTTCATTCAAAAACATTTCCCAGTTTTTTTTTAAAAATAAGTCCATGCCATTTTCAGCAGCTCCTCCCAGTCTCTTCAAGGTCAATGTCAGGTTCCCTCTGACATCATGAACCCCACCCATGAAATGAGTCTTGTGTCTTGCTGGTTGGGTTATATCTTTACTTCCTAATGTTTTTATCATTTAAAATTTTTATCATTGCTTGACTTCTTTTAGTTTTTGAACTTGAAATTGCTCATGGATTGCCCAACACATTTCATGAAACGTTTATTATTATAATGAAAATAGAGGGAGATATACATAGATTTTCAAACTTAAGACCTGCCTTTGTAATTCCATTTCATCCTATGCCATCTCATCCTATTCAATGTAATATTTTTTTCCAAATATTCCACTATATGCAAGGCATTGTGTTTGATATGATAGGGGCTATAAAGATAATATATATTGCACATGATTTCTGCTCATTCAAAAGGCTCCAGGGGCTCATCTATGCCTCAGACTAAAGTCCAGACATGTTCTTCTGGCCCCACCTTCCATAGCCCCCATCACAAATCCATCCTCCATGCATGCCCAGCAAATCCCTACCAGGTATGATTTGCTCATGGGCTTTCTCCCACTTGAAACGGTCTTACTTCTTTGGCCATTGTTTACACACTCAGGTCTTGCTTCTTCCCCTCTGGTTTGTGAAGGCTTCCCTGAAAGCCTCCCAAATATTCTTTTGCTTCTTTGCCTGATGGGAGGATCACCATAGGTCAGGAGTTTGAGACCAGCCTAAGTAAGAGTGACACCTCATCTCTACTAAAAATAGAAAAAATTAGCCCAGTGAGGTGGTGCATCCCTGTACTCCTAGCCAGTTTGGAGGCTGAGGCAGGAGGATCGTTTGAGCCCAGGAATTTGAGGTTTCTGTGAGCTATGATGACACCACTGCACATTAGCTGGGGCGACAGAGCAAGATTCTATCTCAACAACAACGAACCAAATCTAGGATCCCTGAGATTCTTTTTAAAGTGTACACACATGTATTACTTTGTACTTTGCTTTGTGGTTTATCCCACAACATTTAATCTAAATGTGAGATTTCTTAAGGCTAGGGCTGGTTTCTTGTTTTGTTTTGTTTATTTTGTTTTATTTTCCATTTCCTTTCCCTTTATGCTTCCCACTGGGCCTGAGAGAAAAGAGCTATATTTAATGGGAGGTCTACCTTGTACTAGTCACTGAGATGAGTACTTTATAAGAGTGTCCACTGAATTCTCCAGACGTTGCAGCCTTAGCACAGAGCCTCACAATCTGACACATGGTAAGCACTCCATAAATGTGCACAAAGTATGGGTGAATGTGTCACGTATTAAGTTATTTCTCAGCTCCAAATCTAGTCTTCTGTTCTCTGCTTTGAAAGCTGGGGCATTCTGCAATCATGTTTCTCCCTTGTCATCTGTTGGTCAAGGTACCAGAGGGAGATGGAGGCTGGAGCCTGAGGAGGAAATTTGTTCCTTCTTGCGTACTTGCTGAGACTGTCACTGGTGATGGCCCATCACCCTGGCGGTGGCAGTTAGTTCTAGCATCCAACTCCTTTCTGCACTTTCCCAGAATCAGCTGAGGCTCAGCTCTGTGGGTGCCTAAGCTTCTGCAATAACAGTACCTGGGTAACTGCTGTTACCCATTCCTCAGCTCCATGGGGTCCTTCTTTCAAGCATCCAGATTCTAATCACCCCAACCTGGGCAGTTTGCTCTTCCAGCCCTTGAGGTGGTAGTTGCTCCTTTGCTGTTCTTTCTTTGCTCTTTTGGTTCTCCAACGAATTCCCTACATTAAATTCTCCCTGTTAAAATAACTGATATGGTCTCTGTTTTCCTGACAGGACTCAGGATGCTAGAATAAACAACAATTGAGTGAGATAAGTATGATATCCCTTATTTCACTTATGTACAAATATAGATTCAGAGAGGTTGGTATTAACTCATCCAGATCCCCACAGTAGAAAGCATCAGAGTCAAGAGTCAAAGCCACAATTAAAAACAAACAAACAATTTGCTGCCTGGTATTGTGCAGTGATACTCACAGAGTAGAATCTTAAATACATATGTTAATTATTTGATTTGTGAGATTGCCCAGAATATCTTGTGTGCAGGCGTATGGCACCTGATAGTCCTATTTCATAACTGATTTCCATTTCAGCTTAGCTATGAGCTTACTCTTGCCAATGATAGTGCTCCAGACAGTTTTATCATCCACACAGCTGATCTGGGAGATTCATCATTGTCTATGGTACATGCCACAGAAATGACCACTAGGCAATTTCATCCTTGCAAATCTAGCAGGGGTGCAATTTTGTTTGATCAAAACCTCTTTGGTCTGGTCACTAATTTTTCCCAAGAGGAAAAGCCCCCTTTTTTTTTTCTTATGCTCATTGGATTCTTCCCTAAGTATCTTTGTGCTACGTCAGGGCTCCTTTCAGCTTGGAAAGCTGAATAGGAGCAAGGAGTAATAGGAGCAAGGAGTATGGAGACAATAGTTCCTAACCTGGGAAGAAGCTGTGAAACTTCAGCTAATTCAGCTGCACCTAGGTACATTCAAGAATGACAAGAGGGGGCCATCAGGGGTGGGTGAGCCAAGACTTTCAGTGAGAAGGGACTATACACTTGGCACTCAGTATTGAAAAAGACAGAGGCCAATGAACTTATGTTTAAGCAGGTGCATTTCCAAAACTATGGATAAATTTAAGTTGCTATCTGAGGCAAAATAAAATAAGCTAAGTATGTATTGCTTAGTTAATTAGCAGCTACAGAATTATACTGTATGTTTATAAATATTTTAAAGACATGAATAGAAAGAATCAACCAAGGGCAAGAGAAGGAAATAAAGCATTTCCTTGGTACTGGAAAAATATCATTGTCAGGAAAATAATCTTAATAAGGAACAAAGTTGCAAAGAAAGCAGTAGGCTGATTTTCCCTGCGGGTGTATATATAAAGAAGCAGAAAGACAGATTGCTTAAAAAGTACTTAAGGGTTTGGTGAGCTTTCCTAGCAGTTATTTCAAATTTGTATGTGAGAGTGTTGTCTTTGAGTGTAAACATGCAGTTTGCAGCCCTCTTGGGAAAAGTGACATCAGTTTCTCCCCCTCCCCCAGTCCCATCCTCACAAATTCATATCCTTCTCTGTATTTATTTGTATTTCCGCTCAGGCTCTGGCATGCTGTATATTACATGAATTTGTTTGTATACCTCTCTTATTCCTCTCTAAGATGCTGCAAAGGCAGGCTCCCCAGTGCCAGGGCTGTGCATACTGTCTTAAGATTACTCTCGGTTCCCAGTAACTGTTTGATTAATGAATAATTGAGATTATTTGTAGTAAATTGGCTGAGAACCTAAAAGCAAGTTTGTTCATCCTCATCACTATTGATATTTTGTTTCAGATAGCCCTTTGTCCTGGGGTCCGTCCTGTGTATTGTAAGATGTTTTGTAGCATCCCTGGCCTCTACCCTCCAGGTGCCAGTGGTGCCCCACTCCCCACCAAAAATGTCTCCAGACATGGCCAAAGTTCCCTTGGGGGACGAGCTCGCCCTTGGTGCAGAGCCACCGCTTTAAAGAATTACCTTCTTAATTACCAGGCTTTACTTATACTGCAAATGCCTCAGAATCACCAACCAAAATAAAAGACAGTGGGCTGCATTTTTTAAGTTGTTTTTCTTATAGAGAAGGAGAAGTGGCAGGTGGGGTGGGAGCAGGGAGATTTCTCCTGCACCCCCGCCTCAGGTAACTTTCAAGACGTATAAATCAGACCGTAGGATTTTGGATCTCCTGAAACTATAAAATCAGCAAGTTAATGAGGGTTCTGTTCTGGGGCTTCAAGGGCAGAGATAAACATTTCCTCCAGACACTGTATACTGGCGCATGAGCTGAGGAAAGAAATAAAGCCTTCATCATGAAGTAGAAGATCTGTTCATTTTAAATATTCCTTCCCTGGCCTCTGTGTCACACCCCTTTCTGTCCTGTGGACATCTATGGCTTCAGCCGGGAAGACTGTACTGCAGCGTGTGAGCCCAGCGTGCCCACGCTGCCGCCCCCGGGTGTGTGGGCCCTGGCACACGGTGTCTCTGTGCCAGCTGAGTGTCATTCCCGGGGAGGTGGCAGCGGCCCCCGGAAAGCAGCCGGCAGCGTCTGCTTTGCATACTAAGGGCGACAACAATCAAATTCTTCCTAGAAAGGTTTTCTTGCCCATTCACAGAGTGGAGTAGAGTTGGATGAACAAGCCAGGCTCACGGTGCACAGGCTCTTAACAGATCTCAGCTCCAAAGCCATTGCCACACCTGTGCTCGATTAGTGGCCCGTGTTCTCTCAGGCAGGGCTAGATCCGAGCAGCTGTCCAGGGGAGGACAGCCTTGCCTTGGTGGCCTCTCACTAACGATGGGCGTTCGACCAGAATCCGTGGGAAGAAAACAAAATCCGACGGCATAGCCCCTGGAAGTGCAACTCCTCAGCAGAGGGTGGTGGGGCTCCAGGGTGTGCTCCACTGTGCCCCTGCTTGGTTTGGTCTCAGGCAGCCTGGATGCTTGGCTGTGTGTCCCTGAGTCCTGGAACCTGTGGAGGTCGCTCCATGCCCTGCGGCCTCGGTGCTGTTGGGGCTGGGGGCGGTTTGCGGTGTGTTGGGGGCAACTCTCACGTAGCTAGGCTACAGCTTTGCTTACAATTTTTTTAACTGTATTTTGAAATAATATTTTCACAGGAAGTTGCAAAGAGATACAGAGAGGTTTCACGTGCCCTTCCAAACTTTATATTTTGAAATAATTACATTTTCACAGGAAGTTGCAGAGGCTTCAGGTGCCCTTCCCCACCTTCCCCCACAGTAAGATCTCACATATCAACGTCACAATACCATAGCCGAGGCATTGACGTCAGTGCAATACACAGAGCTCATCTAGATGTCACCAGTTTTATAAGCGTGCATGTGCATGTGTGTGTGTGCATGTGCATGTGTGTGTGTGCATGTACACGCGTCTGTTCTCACAGTTCTATTGCTTGGGTTAAAAACTGTTAGAAATCGGCCTTCCTTCTCCAATGGGAGGGTAGAATTCTTCCAGCAGAGTCACTGTGGAAGGGAGCTGACCCCCCTCCAACCAGCCTTTCCCGTACTCATGTCCACGTGCAGCCCCAAGCTTGTCCCGTCCTTCCCGCTATGTGAAGGTGGTCTCTCTCTCCTTCCCTTTCTCTTCTCCTCCCCTCCCCTCCTCTCCCTATCCTTCTCTCCCTCCCTCCTTCCTTCTCTCTCCTTCTTTCACTTTTCCCCCTACCCCTCTCTGCAGTACTTAGATCTGACTGCATCCTGAGACCCAGAACACTGAGCTTTCTTCTAACATACATTGACCTTCCTGGCTCATTCCCTATAACCCACATTACTTTAAGAGCTGGTATTGCTTCCTGCATGTGCTGTTGGCAGAAAACAGGCTGATGCCAGAAGAATATTAGATATTGCAAAGTGTGCTTCCACTGGGCAACATAGGGCCCGTGGAGCCCTTCCCATCAGCGGGCGGCTTAGAGGCACCGGCAAGACAGACTTGAACAGTTTATGGAGGGAAGAAAAACTTGAGCAAACAGAATTTGAGTGAAACTGGTCTGTTTCTGGTTGTTTCCTAACATAGTACTGGATGGTTATTTAATACAGGGGAGGGATATTAGGGCTCTCTAGAGGATCAGAATCACTTGGCACTTGGGATGGAGTGTCTGAGTGTGGTTGAGTGCAGTCCCAGGGCGTAGCATCTTTCAGAATTCTTTTCCAAATAAAACAAAATGACAAACAGACCTTGCTTTTGACTTCTTCCTTTAGGTTGGCTGATTCACCATTATGCAAGCTTCTGCTCTGTTTATCACACAGGTCTACTTGGGCACGGATCCAAAAGTTTACTGTCTTGCATGGCTGTATTTTCACTGGAATGTTTTAATTTGCTTGGATGAATTGCTAGAATAACATTCAAGGGTCACGGTAGAGCCCTAAAAGAGGATGATGCATAAGGCTTTAGTAAAATGCCACTGCTGGAAACTCATGACCGCCTCAGCACAAAATTAACTTTGTTAATGTGTCCCCTTCCACCCTTCAACTCCCTCCCTGCTTTGTAAATGAAGGAATAACGTACAATGTCGCAGATGCATTCTAGCTACGTTTTTCTGTTATTTCCTGATCTTTTCTTATTTCCACCTGTCCAATCTTACTGCTGCAGAGGGCGCAGCAAGGCTCCCTGACGGGTAATTATTTCAAACAATAGTAGTTCCACTCCCGTTCCAGTCTCTCTGGCAGCCTTTCATTGGGAATTGACTCCCACATTCGCGACATACGTGTGATCTGCCTTCTGGTTTCTTTGTCTCAGCTATGTGGGCGGTGTATTCAAAAGGCTTAAACATGGTTCTTGATATCAAACCCAACAAAAATGGGATGAACATGGTCACAATGGAACGTGTACTCTTCGTGAAATGAGAGAGTAAGTACTCCGACACCCTGCAGACTGCCTGGTAACCTTGGAGAACGCGCTTTTGAGTGAGAAGGTGAGCTTGGGGTGCCCACCTGGAAATTCTGTATCTCCCACCTGTCTGCTTCTAGCTGCTAGAGAAGTAGAATTCATTAATAACAGCCTTTTTAGCAAGGGAAAAAGGGTAGGACCCCTGCACAGCCCGTTGGTCCCTGGATTCCACTCTCCCAGAGTGGCCTGGGTTTGGCTTCCATCAGCACAGGAGCAGATGGCCTTTGTATCATGACATGAACAATTTAGAGACCATAAGAGATAAATGGGAATGAAGATGAGCATCTGCACAAAATACCTTGCCAGATGTCTTGAGGAAATAATGACCCATCTGAGGCTGTTATGCTTGATCTTTTGCATCTTAGGAGCAGATCGACAATGAGGACTGAGCGCACAGTTTTATTGCATGTTACTGAGAGGGTGCCCTGGTGCCACCTAGCACAGGACCTCAACAAGAGGGTGGGAGAAAACCCGAGCCTGTCTTACGGGAGAGAGCACATCCCAGGGGCTCAGGAGTGGGAAGAGCAGCTTAGCCTCTCATTCATTTTACTGCATACAATCTGTGGTTGGGAGAGGATGAGGCCTTGGGGATACAAAGACAAATCAGAAAATGCTTCTGCTCTGATCTGGGTTATAATACGTCCATCATCTAACTATGATAGCGCTCAACGAAGATACATGTGTACTCTAAACCTCTCATCTATAGTCAAAGCAAGTCAAAAGTTTAGTCTCCTGTGTGCAAAGCACATCTCCTATGGACTCACTCTATAATACCTGGCCTATACCCTCTTCATTTTCAACCCAATCTTAGTGACAGTGACGGTGACACTATTCCCTTTTACGACAATACTTATCAACTGTCCAATATGCCACAGATGCTGGGCTAGGTGCTGTGGGACCAAAGTGGAGAGCAGGATTCTGACCAGGCCAGCTCACCCAGAGCTGTGCATCAGTTAAGTAGGGACCAAATTACCAGGGCTCCCCTAAGTCTGGAAGCATCAGGGGAACTTGCCTCCCGGGCTTGGTGTTGGTAATTGTTCAGCTTTCTGTTACCAATCTGGAGCCAGTCCCTGTGGGATATGAAATTGGATGACAGCCTGTTCTGCTCTTACAATGGAAGGTCGGCCCCCAGAGCGTGTTCTGCTCTGCTGATTGCACTTCACATCAGGAGACCTCTTCCGGGGGAGGGTGCTTGGCTTAGGAACAGTGGGAGCTGTGGCACCGTTTGGTGACACCAAGACACAAGTAGGGTACACCTGTCACATGTCATTTCTGCATTTCCTACAAACCTGTCCGTCTCTTGGCAGAGGACGAGAACAGGACCATGATGGTGTGTGCTTGACAAGTGTGTATGACGATCTCTGGGACTTTTCTTTCCATGCTGAAAATGCTGACAGGGAATTCCCGTTTGCTTCTGAAGTCGTGAGCTGAGAATGGTTCAAAGAAAAAGCTAAGGAGTCCCTGGCATTCCATATTGTGAAATATGATGGACGAGTGAGTAGGGATTGTCAAACCGGCTGGGAGGCAACATCTGACAGCCAGTCTTTGCTCATGGATAGAGCTGGGTTTGAACAAAATCTACAAGGTCCTCGATGTATTTGAATCGCTGATTCTCCCAGCAGTCTTTCAGGTGGCCAGGACATAAGGTGCTAAGATCCTGCGTGGTAAGGAAGAGGCTCAGATCCAAGGCAGCGAAGTGGCTTCCTCGCGTTTGCACACTCAGCCTCCAGGGCTCTGAGCCCTGCTCTCTGATTGTTGTGTGGCTGTCGCCTCTCATCAGACTAACACAAAGAAAGCAGAGATTTAGGCAGAGGGAACACGCGTCAAGCACGTGTGCCGGGCCCTGCTTCTCGCAGGACTCAGGTTGTGTACAGGAAGGGATGAGACCAGCTGAGCTCCAGATTTGCCCAGCTCCCAAGCCAGGATTGCAAGGGTCACGGCACTCTGCAGAGCCACTGCCTTTCTGAAGCCAGAGGATGCTGGAGTGGTACAGAGGACAAAGCATGAGAAGTTCTGTGCAGGAATTAAGAAAAATAATGTCTATAAAGTATCTTGGCCTACGCTAGGCATACATTAGACATTCAATAATTGGGCAAAAAAATGGTGGATTCTGTTAAAAGGGCAATATTGACTATTTTCATTGTAGCTGTAGAAAATGAAACCAATTTCCTTTTAAAATTTTTGTGTAAGAAATTATGTGAGAGCACTCTAGATTTAAAATATGTCAGTTAAGTCTGATCGATATTTCTGAGACAGAACCTTGATGTCAGCCAGGGCCTCCCAGCCTGAGTGGCATAAACAGGACTAAGCATAACCTCGTGACTGGGACACTCTTTGCCACCCGTCCCCAAATGACGCTGCACGTTGGGATCACTGGGAGAGCGCCGGGAAATGCCAGCTGCAGTCCCGCCCTGCCCAACAGCCTGGCAGAATGCGTCCAGGCGCCGCTTGGCATGGAGAGTTTCAAACGCTCCGCAGGGGAGTCGACCCCTGCCTTGTTTGAGAACCACTACTAAAAGCCACAGCAAATTTTTTGCTAATTCTCTGGGTGTGTGATCCTACAGGTGGGCTCCTGGGCAGACCTTGCGTCACTGCAGGCCCAAAGTTTAACCCCGGCATCCGTTTCCTAAAAAATCCCCTCACAGCCATTTCCCAGGTTTTACAGAACTGATGAGGGTGTGGGGGTTTCAGGGAGACAGCGTCTTCCCCCAAGCATTTTTGGCCAGCTGTCGTATTCCTAGCCCCTTCCCTGCCTCTCTTTTCATCTCTCTAACTGCTGTCTCCACAGAAGCAACAAAACACTCCCCTCATCTCCTTGCTGAGGAGTTGGACTCCCCCACGTGGGGCTTCAGTGGCTGCCCAAGCGGCGGTCAAGAGTTCCTTCTAGAAAGGCAGGGCTCTGCCTAGGTGGGATTCTTGCAACAGCTAAGAGCGAGTTTTTCTATTTCGTTTCCTGAGCATCAGCTCTCTGCCAAACACCATCCTGGGCATGAGGGGGTTTGAGATAGGGGTCCAGAAACGAAGAGGTCAGAGCCTCGCCATGCGGAGGGTGCCCGTGCTCCACCTGGGAAGCACTTCCTGGGAAGCCATGGGGACCCAGGTGGGTGTGACAGTAGTGGCCGCATTTATAGCTCTTGTCACAAGCAGGTGCTGTTGTAAGCACTATATATATGTATCAGCTCAAATCTTCAGAGAAGCCTTCAGAACTGGATGCAATTATTAGAGTGGAAGAAACTGAGGCAAAGAGGGGTTAAGGAGATTGTGCAGGTCCCAAATCTAGTGAGGGGCTGGAGTATGAGCCCAGACCGTCTGTCTCCTGAGTGTGCCTATATAGGCTCTTTCCTACCAACCTCAGGGCAGAGAGAACAACATGTACAAATACTCTGAAGTCCTAAACACTGTAATTTCTGGGAACTTCACGTTTGCCAATAAAAGCTCTTTGTGAAATCAAGCCGGTTGTGCTTTTGTGGCGTTCACCTTAAATCACATAAATGCAATCAGTTCAGGGTCTTCCTTTGAAAGACTAGAGGTCAGAGGTGGGTGGTGTTTGCTTGGACATGCACAGTCCTTAGAGGCCCTAGAGTCACCTCTGGACGGATCTTGGAAAAGCCAGAAAATGTCCTTTCCTCTATCACTTAAAATGGTACCAGAAAGGTAGATTTCTGCCTTTTTCCTATATATTTACAAAGAGGGTACCAAGCTTGGTAAAACACCAGTTTCTATGGCTGTTGTGGTTAGGAAAAGTTTCCACCATCATCACTGGCTCTCATCTTGCAGGTAAGTTCAGACATTATCACCCTTTTATTGACTTTGCTAAACATTTGCCCATCACATGGAGTTGAATTTCTATACCATCCGATGCCCAGAGTTTGACATCAAAACCAGTTTATTCTTTTTTTGTTTGTTTGTTTTTGAGACAGAGTCTCACTCTGTTGCCCGGGCTAGACTGAGTGCCGTGGCGTCAGCTTAACTCACAGCAACCTCAAACTCCTGGGCTCAAGCAATCCTTCTGCCTCAGCCTCCCGAGTAGCTGGGACTACAGGCACGCGCCACCATGCCCAGCTAATTTTTTTCTATATATATCTTTAGTTGGCCAATTAATTTCTTTCTT